>JAIUZE010012014.1:0-18043 GCA_022085475.1 Heliosperma pusillum | reverse complement strand
AACAAGTTTATGAAGCATAATGAATAAAAAACATAGATACCTCTCCAAAACAACGTTGTTTGGAAACCAACGAAAACAAGGGTCCACTTTAAACGGTCATAACTAGAGTTCTAGATATGGGAATGCAGAAATTCTAAGTCGCGGTGATAGCTTAACCTCTTACGGTTCCAACGAGATGTCACACGCCCAAAACAAGCAAGTGACAAAGGAGATATGATCATTTTACGAAAAGGGGTCAGTGCAGGAAAAATTCTGTTGGCAGCGGGTGACGCGGCCTGCGTCCTACGACGCAGCCTGCGTCCCCCAACGCAGCCTGCGTCCTTCACGTGATTCAAGGACGAACAAAAATCGACATGTTATCAACAACAAAAACCTCATTTATCATTACAAATCATCAATTCTCATATCAATTAACAACTAACAACATCCATCAACAACAATACAAGTCATAAGCTTACTAACCATAATCTACATACGGTTTCTATCCTAGAAATCACATAAAACACGTAAATGATATCGAGTAACCCTTCACCGTTACCTTTACGCGTCTTTAATCGATTACTAAGCTTTCCTAGTAGTCTCCACCTACAATTAGGTAATAAAAGATGAATATATTTCACCTTGAGAAAGACGGATAATTTAAAAAGCGAGAAAGACGATGATTTTAATATCAAAACGGATAGAGGAAGGTAATAGGAGAAGAATGAGACGAACTTACGTGAATTCTATCAAGGAACGAAAGAGCTAGGATGATTCAAAGATCGAAAAATGCTATGGAGGCAAGGGTTTGATTTCTTAAGGAGGAAGAAAAGTTTTGGTTTGTGTTGAAATGAATTAGGTTAAGGTTAGAAGGGAGTATAAGTAAAGGGTGAGTCGGAAAAGTCAATGAAAGTCAAAGGCGGCTCAAAAGTCAAGAAAAGTCAAAGACGACTTAAAATTCAAGAAAAGTCAAAGACGACTTAAAATTCAAGAAAAATCAAAGACGACTTAAAAGTCAAGAAAAGTCAAAGACGACTTAAAATTCAAGAAAAATCAAAGACGACTTAAAAGTCAAGAAAAGTCAAAGACGACTTAAAAGTCAAGAAAAGTCAAACTCGCCTTAAGACGGGATTCTCATGGAATCTCGCGGAAATTCCAAATACGAACTCGGAAATTCTAAATTCGACTCGGAACATAAAATTCTAAATTAAAACTTAAATTTGCTGAAAAGATTTCGTAAAATATTTCTACTAGAAAAATAGGGTACATTTCCGGGTGTTACATTCTTGAAGGTACAAAAAGGAGTAGAATAAATAAGGAGAAGAATAGGGTACAAGATGATGCTAATAAGGTCAAAGAAAACAAGGGAATCGAGGGAACAAAACGCCCTCTGTTTTGCGAATTTCTTCCGCAAGAAACGGCATCCGGACTTGATAAACTCCGTTTAACAAAGGAAGAACGAAAATTGGTTAACCGGGTTGCTAAATATTGTATTCATGGTGGTCGTAGTTTCCCGAAGGTGTGGTGTGAAAAATATCAAGCTTTGACATTCTTCAACGATTTCTTGAATTTTCAAGAGAGGGAGCAAGTATCTCGGCTTTCGGGTCCTCTATATCCAATCCAGGTAATTCAATTTTATGCTTCTTTTTCTTTGAAATCTGGAGTTTTGCATGCCGTGGTAAATGGCCGAGAAGTTTCGGTCTCCATTGACGATTTTTGTACTCTGTTTTTGGTTCCTTATGATGGAATTAAAATTGACCCGAGTACGTCATGGGACGAACTGTCGGACCCGTCTAAGTTGGAGGTTAAGCGGTATTTTGATGATCGGGCTACATTGTCTAGTTGTGTGTTGGCGGGGAATTTGTCCCCAAAATTAAAATTTCTGTTAAATTTTTTGTGGAATACGGTGGTTCCGCGTCGGGGTGGACGGGATAAAATTGCGTTCTATGAGATGATAGTGGTTAACCTTTCCTTGTTTTTTCTAGAATTTCTCAAACTAGCTTTTCGGTGACCGAGGATAAAGTCTATACGACTCTAGACTTACCCTATGGGATGTGGGTGTCTCGGGTTCTTGAGGCTAAGGGGGTTGTTGATCCAACTAGCTATAGTGTTAATTTGAAAGATGATATGAATGATACGTATTTGAAATTCATGAAATTGGAGGCATTGGGTCCGGAATTGGCTTTTTAATCAAAGGGTGGTTCGGTTGATGTGAAACCAAATGTGGTTGATTTTTTGGGGATTGAATCAAAATTGGAATTGTTTATGGGAAAGATTATGGAGCGCCTTGATGCGCAAGACAAGAAAATCGATGCGGTTGCTGACAAGGTGGTCAAAACCGTGGCTTTGGGGAGCTCTAGCTCCACCCGTGACCGTGGAGGGTCGGGTGTGAGTAACGAGTTGAGAGGTTGGATGACAGGAGTCGATGGTTGCCTTGCTAAAATTTAGAGGAATGTTGTCGATATTCGACAAGAGATGTTTAGGCAACGGGATCGGATGCAATTCTTGGTTAGCCAAGGAGGTGCATTGATGAAAAGTGGTTCGGAAATGCGCAACGGAATGCACACCATTTATGATGCGACGGAGGCTCTATCCATGAAGGTTCGGAACTTTGATTCATGCATCGCCGCCCAAGCTAATCACGTGAAGGAGTGCTTTGATCGCCTTTCTACTCTTGAGTACCGTACCCGACCCGATTATATTGACCCCAACATCATTCGCCAACCCGATTTGCCTTGATTTTCTCGTCTTACCTTGCTTGTCATTAAACTACTTATTCCATTCGGCCCATTTTGGCTTAAACACTTATCCTATTCGGCCCATTGGCACTAACACTTTTAATTGTGGTTTGTAGTTTACATTGACATTTAGTATTTGATTTTGCTTGCTATGAATCGTTTAGTATTGCGTATTTTGCATATCTATTTCTTGCCTTGGAGTATGTTATTCTAGTCATTTTATATCTTTGTTCTTATCTTTTCAATGATGCCAAGAGGAGGAAGAAATGATATGATTTGAGTCTTTGCTTAAGCTTGCTCCTTGTCAAGACTCGTTATCTCTTAAAGTCTCTCAAGTTATAACTTTTGGCTAAGTTGTTATGTTCGTGCGATCAACGTTACTATAACTTTGGTAGTATTTTGTTGAGGGGGAACCATGCTTAGTCACAATCATAAGAGAAATCATAAGAGACTTGTCATCATCAAAAAGGGGGAATTTGTTGGACCTATTTTATAGTTTTGATAATGACATGTGTTTACTTGATAATGTGCTTTACTTGATATATCATATGCATGTAATTGTGTGCTTTAGTCTTATCATAGCTAACAACAATTACAAGAAAGAAGATCAAAGTTATAGGAGCTTAAGGCATAACATTGACAAGTTCTGTGAGCTAAAGTTATAAGAAACTCAGGAATAACTTTGGAAGTTCATATGCAAAGTTATAGCTACCTTGGTTATAACTTTAAAGAAACAATTCAAGCAAGATATCGATCTACCTCAAATAACACAAGACTCAAGATGGAGGGTCTTTGTGATCAAGATGAAGAGATGATCCGTATACTAAAGATCTTTGTGAAGATTAGATAGTATAGATCGTCATTCGGTAACTATTTCATTAGAGTGATTTTATGTTTGTAAAGTTATGACTCACTTATAACTGTACATACTAAAGTTCAAAGTTATAGCTTGGACCTATAAATTTGGATAATAAAAGTTGATGCATGATTTTGGAATTAAATATTTTAAATGTTTTCAAAAAGAGAAAGAGTATTTTTATATTTATCAAAGGTTTTAATAGAGGATGCATTTATGAGATTCTATTGGTTAGTAATACAACTTATGGGTTGTCATGCTACATTGGGTTTCTAATATATTTTATCTCAATTTGTTGTTAACCTAATAAGCCCACCTAGTGGTTGTGCAACCTAGGGTTTCGTGAAACCTAAGGATTGTGCCTCCTAGGGTTGCGTGCTCCTAGGGTTTCGTGGAGATAAGGATTTCGGCCACCATAGGCTTGTTTCTTTGTTTACCTTAACCTAGAATTCTAATATATCTTTACAACAATATTTTGAGATATCAAAGATAAATATATTTCTAAAAGATAAAAGCAAATAATATTTTGAGATATTAAAGATAATTATCTTTTTTAAATATAAAGCTAGGATTTTAGATTTTATATCTCCTATACTTCTATTATAAATACTCCTTCCATCTCAATCATACACAACGACTTTGATATACACATTGAGAGATTTTTTACAAATCGTTTTTGAACAAACCTTGAGCAAAATATTTATTATTTTTGGTGTTTGTTTTTCAAAATAGTCGTGCATCTTCTTTGTCAATCGCTCACGTGAAATTCGTTATTGGATAATAGTACATCACATCCTTACTTATTCTTTAACGAGATCCTTGTGAGTTATATTGTACTTTCTTATTAACGTAAGATAGTATAGAGTATTTAGCGATACTCGCCTTGAGTTATAATCATAGTTGATTATACGAGTGGGTTGATAATTTTTGTAATCCGGAGAAAGGTACTAAAAATTATTAATCGAGAATAGTGGACGTAGGTTTCAACTTGTGAAACTGAACCACTTCAAAAATCACGTGTGTCTCTCTCTCCTTTTCGTTATTTCGTTACTAGTACTTTGATTAATTAATTAGTTGATTTTAATCTATAAGATCAAATAATTAATTACATATCATATAAATCGAAAAAGTGGGGCTAGTTTTTAATACTCATATAAATCGAAAAAGTGGGGCTAGTTTTTAATACTCAATTCACCCCCCCCCCCCCCCCCCCCCTCTTGCGTATTCGATCAATAGACTCTACAGTTTCGTTATTTGTTTGGGCGAATTAGTAGCGAATGAAGGAAAATAGTGTGATAAGAGAGAGTATTGTGGCATAGGATTAGAAGGGTGTAGTGAAGTGTTGTTGAGTTTGGAATCTTGAGGTAACAAGAAGGTAGTCGCGTTATTGGGGGACGAGATAGTGAGAGTGAATCTTGGGGATAATGAGTAAATGTAATTGGTGTGAATTAGAAGAAGAATAAAAAGCAAATTGGTAACGCAAAGAAATGATTGAAGCAATAAAATAACGTAAATGGAATAATATTTATGAATTCACGAAATAAATTGTACTGGGAATTATGAGTCAGAAATAGACAAGTGGAAAAGGAATATTTGGAGGATCATATTTTGAGGTAAGTGTTAGTGATGCAAAGGACATAGTTTGGTAAGAAGTTCCTTTTCGGGCGGCTGTAGGACGGGCGGGGGAAAGAGCCCAAGCCTAAGCAAGGGAGACCCTTCACCCGCTCTCCTATCCTAACCTAAAGAGAAGCCAGCTACCAAAAAAAGATATTTAGTCCTTTTCGCCTATGTCAGGTTCGGCAAGGCTGAGAAATTCGGGCTTCAAAAACCCAACCTGAATATGAAACCAAAAAGTTTTGTTTTCTCGGGATTCGAACCCCCGACACCGTGGTTCTTTATGATAAAATAATAGGATATATGTATATTGGCAGATAATATTTTGTGGGAAATTGTCAGTTAGTAATCGAAGAGAATGTTGTGGAAAGTAAGGTGGAAGCATTGTGACTTTTAGAAGTACTCTAGGTAGTGGCTTGTGTGAGATGTATGAGTATTTGGTGGTGTATTGTTAGAATATCATTATTTTTGAATTTCGCAGTCTGAAGGGTTGGGTTGATGTAATGGGAAGACAAGAGATTTAAATGAGAAATTATGAATTAATATTCAGTTAAAGTTGTTAGTCATTAGTGGAATCTTTTATGAGGATGTAAGACTAAAGAAAGAATGGGAGCTATTAAGTCTCAAAAGGAAATATGAGAGCTTATTGTGGTTATATTTGGTAGCTATCTTGAGATATTAGTCTTATTACCTTGTGAGTTGTTTTGCGGGGAGAGAGGGATTGATGGAGGAGGACTTGTGATGGTTTGAGTTGAAGAAGTTATGCGAAGGTTATAGTATGTTTTGACAGATGTCATAGTTGAGTGTGGAGGTAGTTTCAAGTGTAATAGTTTTGCGGTTTGTTTTCATGTTGGTAAGGGAATGTGAGGTGTTGAGGTGGTTTTTTCTAATTGGTTGTGTAGCCGGGTTAACCTTTGTCGTATTGAGTGGCAAGAATGTGGATTTTTGAGTAAGAAGAGAGAAATGTGTCGTAGTTCTGTGGCTTTGAGGGTGACGTTGGGATATATTGGAATATAGCTTTCTTGTTGGGATTGCCTATGTGTTATTATGAGCTTTTTACTTGTATGTTGGATTAGTAGAGTGAGGTGTGAGTGTCCTCGTGTAACGCTTTAAGACAAGTGTATAGGGAAGTATTGGTAGTATGTATCTGTCGAAATAGATTATGTTATCATGGTTTGAATAGTCTTATGTGGTGTAATGGTGTTATTCGTTTGGTGGTCTGTTTTGTCGGTCATGTGGTGATGCGAGTCCCCGTGAGTCAGTTAGAGTATCAATTTCTGGAAGTTTGCAATATCTATGTGTCGGGCATAAGTATAGATGTCGTATTTTCATAGTTATCGTTTGGGTTAACTGTTGTCTCGTGGGTGTAAGAGTAGAGTTTAATCGGTGACGAATTTTAGTCGCTATTGTGGGGTTTCTTGTCCTTTTAGATTTGATTGAGAGGCTTGGTTTTTGGGAATTTACGCGTGGGAATTTGGATATTTTGACTTGGTAGGTATGGAGCGGTCGCAAAATTTGATTGTGATGTGCTTGTGGTTCCAAGTGATTCATTAGCATTTAAAGGAGTTTTATGGATATTATGTTTGAGTGTATCATGTTCGGATGAATGGATTTGTTGACAGTAAGGATCAATGTTACGAGTTTGGGTGAATGAGAATTTTAAGTTGAGTATTGTCGGGTTGAGATAGGGCGAGAATTCAAAAGGACGTTATGAGCAATCATGGTAAATGATTGAGCTAATATTTCATGTTGAGGATTCCTTGATGGATTCTAGGTAATGTCAAAAATGAATGGTGTTTGAGGTTGTCGTATAATTGGCGGTGTGGTATTAGAGTTTTAAGCGATTTTGGGGAAGACGGGATGATGGCAATAAAGTAAATAGGTTAGAGGTAGGGATGACAATGGGTCGGGTTTGGGTCGGGTCCACTAGGACCCGGACCCGTGACACTTATATTAGACCCAGACTCGTAAGGATCCAAAATTAGTATACCCAAAAGTTAGGTTCATATACCTACACTTAAGACATTTCTTAAGTAATACTAATTAACTCTTTAATTAGTTTCAAGATCTAGTTACATGCTAACTATTTAAATTGAAATAGAGAAAGAAAAGTGTTCCTCACATTGAGTTTCAATCGAGTATTGGGCACAAGCACAGCACACCTTCTTGCACTTGTTCTTGAGCTAGATGATTTAGGATGAACTTCCTTAAGCCTCAAGTGTAGAGACACTCCTTTAAGTTGCACCTAGACTATCCCAAATCTCCTCTTGTATTATTTACTAGATAATATGTGAGGAACCCTTAAACAATATAACTAATACAACCATTATTACACTTAGTAATGTTGTAAACTATTAGTAATATATGAACTTGATAATAAGAGAAACTTCTTAAGTTTTCTAGTGAGAGATACAAAAATAACTTGTTGTATTTTTGTGTTAGATTACAAGTAAGTAATAAGAAGAGAAAACTCTCCTTATTAACACTCCAAAATCCGGTCACCAAGGTCATGGGGGAGGGTGAGCATGCTTGTTATTTGTCTTAACAATGTAGTAGAGTAGGATCTAGGTTAGGCATGTAATCATGTTGTTTAATTCTTAATTAGAACAACAATTACTACCTAAACACCTACCCTACAACCCCAAAACCGGTGCACCATATTACAAGTGTGTCCATTTTATCTTTTATAATTTGTCATATGTCATATGTGTGACATGTGACATTTGACAGGTTATCTTATAATATCAATATGTATTTAACTAGTTTAAATACAATTTCATGTCAACTAACATTTTAAATAATAATTTTTAATCACATATATATAAAATGGGTCATCTCATATTTTGTTGACATGATCTACAACTAATTGTAATTATGATCAACCAATCATGCTTATCTCAAATGTTTCATAAACATTAAGCATTCTAATATAACAATTATATTATTGAATCTTATTTAATCATATTATAATAAGATATATTTCTCACTTGTAAACTTGTTCTGTTCAAGTGATTAATTAATCTGTATCATTATACAATTAATTAACTTTCATGATTAGGGAATCGTCCTTTCGGTGTGACCTCAAGGGATGAACTGATCACCACCGTCATACGACAGTAATGTTAAACTCTAGTAAGCCAATCATTACCGATTAATGTGGATCTGTTGATTATAATATTAATCATCCCTTTGTATTCTTGTTAATGAGATTTAATTAAGTGATCGCACTATTGTTGAGGACACTCACTCCAACAATCTCCCACTTGTTCGCAACAAGTGGGAGTCACCAATTCTCTTGTCCTATTTTAATCTCCCACTCAATGCAAGGTGTCTTGCAGGTCGTACTTGCACGTGATCATATCTAGAGTGGTTTCCTCGATCTGGAAAGTAACTGACTGACCGGAATTACGAGCGTGGCCACGCATTTCCAGCTTACTACTCCTCGAGTGGCCTTAAGATTTTTGTTAACCTTGACAAGGGGTTGGACAATTTCTATCGCACTATTCCCTTCGTACACTCACAGTCCTTCATGACCCAATAATTGCTCATTCACCCCTTTTTACATAATGCCTTGGGGCAAAAATCAAAGTCAATCAGAAACTATGCAGACTTGGGTGAATAGTCTCTAGTATAATGAATTTACTCAAAAAGAATACTATAGTAGCTCTCGCCACGACCAGGCTTTATGAATTGCCAGAACTCTATAAGCGGTCACTGCCTGACAGAGTGTCTCATACAGTCTGCCTATGTGATCGACTAGTCATCTCATATGACTCTATGGCACTTGAACTTGCCATCAATCGCATCACACTCCAGTCACTTTGAGACGTCACCTCATGTAAGTGACTAGGGGCTAAGGCTATGTTAATCAGGTTCACTTTAATAGGGTTCAAAATTGTCACTACAACCTATTTGGATATAACAAAGCACAATAATGAGTTTTAAAAACTCAAACGATAAATGTGATTATCACATATGAACAATCAACACAATGTTATTGCTTCATATCATATAATCTAAGGTATACAAGTTCCATGACGCTTCATGGTCATCTTGTCTAAATGCAATAAAAGCTTGGATGGTGGATATACTATGTATCCATTTGTTCCAAGTTTATGAATTGCTTTTTCTTTCTATTCATCGTTATTTCCAATAACATGAATTTATCTAAGTACATCACTAGATCTCTATTTAGTGTTGGGCTCTTTCATCTTAAAAGATGCTCCCACTTGTTATCATGATAACAACGTGATGGGTATCTTGGTGGAAGGGTCTACTTATTAGATCCTTGTCATCCACCTCATTCTCCTCATTATGTACTAAGACTCTATTTGTAGAATTTTTTAATGATTGACACTTCAATCATCCCTTTTATTTATTCGCTTTTAATAAAACAAAATTTAGCCTTGGATTTTGTCAGATCCTGTACAGGTTTGGAAACTTGTGTTCGTGTGACACTTGACACGCAACTAAGTTATTATTACCAAACACAAGAATAAACTCATAGTTCTCCTCGAGAATCTCATGGTCATTCTTGAAGGCTATCCAATGACTCTCATGTGGATTACTTGATATCAACTTGTCATGCTCCAAGCATACAACTTATCAAGGTATGTGCATATCTTGGCATATATGATTGGCCTAATGGCGGAAACATTAGCAATCATTTGTATCCTCTCTCATCTATCACTATAGATTTTGGATACCTACTCCAAGTCTTTCATCTAGAAATGATTTCCCAAACACTCCTCCACGGAAGGCAATGTCAGTACATCATTCCCAATGACCAATATGTCTCCTACATACGAGACATGGGAGATATTCTTGCCTTAGACACAATATGCTTCTTCCAAGTCTTTCATGTAGAAATGATTTCCTAAACACTCCTCCACGGAAGGCAATGTTAGTACATCATTCCTAATGATTGATATGTCTCATACATACAAGACATGGAAGATATTTTGCTCCAACTAATCTTCATGTCCATACATGACGAATTTTCACTCCCATTAATCCTCATGTCCACACATGATAGATCTAGCTCCCACTTAACTACATGCATAAACATGGCTTATTTGACAATTCGAGGAAAATATTCTCTCTTGTTATGCAATGATTATTACAACCTCTCAAGTGCTCTCTTAGGATCACACATTGATCTCCTAAGTTTTGTACGACAAATTGTCCACTTCTAAATGCCCATTTAGAAAGGTAACTTTAAACAACTCTTTGTCACTTTGTTATACATATACTTTCAACGGGTGTAGATGCAATATTCTTGGATCTCAAAGATGGTTATATTTTAACTTATATACAATACTTTACAATAAAGTTTTATTCACCCTAGGGAGGTCCAAACTTCTCCATGTAATTTTATATGTATAGTATCCATCTTGTATTCTTAAGGCTCTTATGCAACAAATTGGAATTGGAAATTATAACCGCCAATCTATAGATCATAATTATTACTTTCAAAAAGTAGATATTTTCACTATAATCTTTCACTATAAGCTTCCGACCTTTGATGACTTAAGAACATTTTCTCTTGTCTTTGTTTGTGGCATATTTTCTTCCACTTTATCCTTTAGTAAATACGCTTATTTACGTGAAGGATAGCACCATGAGCCACAAACAGTTTTGTTTCTTTAGGTGTAAATGAGAAAATTCTTGTAAGGATAGCTTCATGAGCTCTATTCCTTAGTCACAAACAGCTTTATTCTCCAGGTATAAGTGGGGTATGATGCTCGTATTAACTCTTATTAACTTTGAGCGATCTATAGTAGACTTATTTGTTTAGACTTTAGTATTCTAGCTTCTCTATAGACTCAATCTATTTAAGCAAAATACTTGGACTCTTATCCATGTCTTGAACAAATTTAGGATTCTTAACCATTCCATAGCTAGTATGGAGCCTAATTGGTGTTTGAAAGATCTTATCTTAGGGCTTATATGGATTGTAAATCCCCAAATGTGAGTTCATTAACTCGATTTGACTATGCAATTGATCTTTCTTATTTCAAATAAGTTGTGATACTTAGTCACAAGTCCATAAGTGAGAATCCAATTCATAACTTAGGTAATTATAATGATCCAATCATTATTTTTTCTCATATGATCAATTTGTCACAATACTTCATGTTTAAGATATTAACTTTGTATAATGAAAAGTTTAGAACATAAATTCTACAAACATAATGACTTGGGTTGAAAACCAAGCTATCATTATATAGTACAACAATTGTCTTTTAAAATGGAAATAATAACCAGTTTCCATGTCTAACACGGAAATCAAAAGTTCCAAAACGACATTCAAAATAACTAGAAAGACAAATAGCAAGAACGCCAAGCTAATCCTTAGGTCTCCTTTATGTGGTGGCTACCTTAGCTCCCTTATCTTAGAGATTCCCTAAAGCTTGCTTTGCCCTGTCTTTCTTCTCATGCCCTTAATCTAATTAGGAGGATGAGAACAACAACTTGTATCAAAATACCAAAGTTGAGATTAATATCAATAACATAAACATCCGGGAGAACTATTATCTACTGGAAGAACTCATCCAGTCTTAATATCTCCCAAATATATGGGGCAATTACGTTTCCAAAAGCCTATACCATTACAATAATGGCACTTGTCGTTGGAGGTGACACCCTTCTTAGACTTAGAATAACTATTCCCAATAGCCTTTCTTTGTCCTTAGAAGGTGTGGGCTTGTTCCCTTTGTGTCCACTCTTCTTGAACTTCCCTTTGCTTTTGTCATTTGATGTTCAAAACATCTTTGCTAGTGCTAGCATGGTAGCCCATATCACGCTAGGTTTGCACAACTAATTTGTGCAACTCATGTAGAGTCGTGGTGACGTTTTGAATGGTGAAGTTCACCCTAAAATTAACAAACCCTTTGATATGGTTTAGGGAGTGGAGTACACGGTCAATCACAAGTTGCTCGGGAATCGTTATTCCTTGCTTCTTAGTACCTCGACCTGCTCAATCATTTTGAGTATGTGGGAGCAAACATATTGACCATCCTTCATTTTTAAGGTCGAAAAATTAAGAAGCGACTTCATATTGAATGATCCTAAGAGCTCGTGAAAACACGGTCACGAGTTAGTGTAGATCTCATACGTGGAATTCATCTTTATGACATTCCTTTGAAGCTCGGCATCTACAGAGAAGATCAAGATATTCTTGATCGTGGCTGATTCTATTTGGTAGGTCTCATAGGCCTCATTTACGGCGTTAGTTGACCTTGCATTTAGGAGCGTTGGGAGAAGCCTTGGTGAGGTAACGAAGCTTAACATCACCTTTGGTGGCAAGGCAAAGTTGCCCATTCCAATTCGCGAAACTAGAACAATTCTTTTCGAATTTGCATTAATCCATAAAGGATCTAAGCCATGATACGGTGGTGAGTTGTGGTACGGGAGGTCGAACCTCGTTATCGTTTGCCGACATTGCAAATAAATAAGTTTGACTACAAAATAGAAAAATGAAACAAACATCAACATTTATCGTTTTAAAATACTTGTAAACATTTTAAACAAGTTTAGCATTTATATAATGACCTCTATCCAATTACATAAATGATTCCAAGACCCAAATCCTATATTAACTCGGGTTTATGTGAGCCACGGACTCCACGACCTTCATTAATATTACTTGGTGGGTTAACTCTTTAACCGATTCTACAATTAGAAATCTTGGTTGATGAAATACTTTATTGTTATCTTTAGCCCGGAACACATGGGCCACGGACCCTAATCTTTCCGTTGAGTTCAACCAAATTTTGATGCAATAACGATTTATTGCCCCACTTACCCAACGTAATAAGTTTAGCACCTCGGTGAGCCGAACCTACTTCCTTACGAAATTGGGATTCACGAGCTCTACTATTTGTTAAGGCTAAGTCTCAATTATCAAAATAGAGGTCAAGTCAATTTATATTATCTATCTCCTTTTAAGTGAACAAAGTAGGTGAACTACCGATAATTGTAATTGACACGGTCGATTAACTCGATAAAATGCATTTGTTGTTTATATGGCGATTTGGCATGCATGTAACATATAAACAAAATGCAAGCATAAAATAAATTCCTAGTATGGCCTTCCTAAAATAATAGAAAATCAAATGAACTATTACAAATTCAGAAACCAACTCCTTGGTCCCTTGAACTTCATTTGCACGCCTCCCAAGGACACCGTCTTCCTTTTGGAACGCCTTTCCAAATGGCACCGTCTTTAGGAAACTCCGGGATTACAAATGATATAATAAAATTATAAGGCTATTCTATTATACATTTGCAAAATAAAATGAAATTATACAATAAAAGTGATACGAGATCACATTAAATTACAACCGAATCAATATTCCCATACATTTCGGGTAATATCAATTAAAACTAAGGCCATAGTAAGACAAATTACATAATTCAAAAATTACATAAATCAAAATGACATTCCTTCATTCAAAATGCAGCATAATAATATGTAAACTCATGCACTAATATATGTGCCAAATCGCCCTAATAACCTTATATCGTATATAAACCCGGTTTTATGGAAATGCGTGATAATAACCAACTAAAATCACAAATCAATACTTAAATCATATTTAAATCCAAGTTAATTACCGTAACTGTTTTAGGACTCAAAAATTAGTCTCCACTAATTATTTGACAATAATTCAACTCGGTTTTGCATTATTGCTCGGTTTTGACCCTCATTAACATAACTTTTATGTAATAATTCCAAATTAAATTTCAATCATTCATAAATTCGAAAATTAAAATTTTGTATATTCTGGAACATTTCCAGGAATATCTTCATGTCAAAATTTGGGTCAAATTTTCGAATCATTTTAGAGAAAAATATAGTTGCTATTAATCGATTTTATCAAATAAAATACCAAAATCACACGAAAATTAATCTAATTAATTTTCAACTTATAAATCTGATATGTAAAAGTTTTCTGCAACATATGATAATTTTCTCATGACAAAATTCATTTTAGTTATTTATGCCAAAATAATCACTATTTATGCCTTTTTAACTATTAAAAATCATAAATCATGCAAAATAAATTATATTTATCTCAAATTTTACATACATTAGGTAAAATATTCATGTGATATCATATTAAAATTTCATGGCCATATTAGAACTATAACTAGTTTTAGCAAATAAAAGTTCATTTTACTCATTAAAAAGGATTTATTTAACTAAAAATCATTAAATAAAGCAATAATCTTCCATAAATCATCAAAATGACCTAAAAACATTTTAGGACCAGAAGGTATTTCATGCTTAAAATTTCGAGACTTTATCATATAAATCACTAATTTTCTAGTTTTATTTTGTTACTTTAACTCGTAAAAACTTTGTAAAACCGATTGTATGCAACATCCTATGCTCCGATACCAATTGTTACGTTCATATACCTACACTTAAGACATTTCTAAAGTAATACTAATTAATTCTTTAATTAGTTTCAAGATCTAGTTACATGCTAACTGATATAGGAGGGACATGAGTATATGCTCAAAATGCAAGTTTAATTCACTCTTGACATTTCAGATTTGTTCCCTTGACTTTAAAGCTAAATATCTCAGAATCTATATCTATTTTGGACGTGATTTCACTTGAATATTAAACTACATGATGTTAGCTTTCCAACAAGTGGTCACATGCTTTTTTTTGGATAAGTAACGAAGGAGATATGATCGTTTCAAGTTGAGCTGTCCAAGGTTTACGCGGGTGACGCAGTTGACGAATAACCATCAACATGTATGCAAGATGGAAGCTTGGTTTGAATACTTCTCAAGTTTACTTTTCATAAGAGAGTCTTGTTGATTATTTTCCTAGTTTCTAGTTTACTAATATGAATAAAGTAGTGTGGTGATCTTCTTTACTAATAATAAGGTAGTGTACACATTATTTCCTAATTTCTATCTAGCTAGTTTAAGGTAAGTACTAGTAGTATAAATACCAAGCTATGTAATCAGAATTATTCATACAATTTGAGAGTTTAATACAAGAGTTTCTTGTTTATTCTTATTGCTTGCGAGCTTTAAGTTTGTTAGTTCGTTCTTGCGAGAGTGAATTAATCCATATTCTTCCTTGCGAGGTTGAGTATTATTCGTGGCTCGGTCGAATTCCTTGCAATGGAGGACAGTTAGAGCACGTCATATCCTTTATATTTTCGTTCATAATCATACAAAAACCACAAAAACACGTAAATTTCCGCTGCAACTTTATTAAAAACAAACGAATAGTTTCCTTAACTGTTCAAACCAAAAAATGAGTGAGTTTTACATCAATTTCGTATCATAGGAGGGATATGAGTATATGCTCAAAATGCAAGTTTAATTCACTCTTGACATTTCAGATTTGTTCCCTTGACTTTAAAGCTAAATATCTCAGAATCTATATCTATTTTGGACATGATTTCACTTGAATATTAAACTTCATGATGTTAGCTTTCCAACAAGTGGTCACATGCTTTTTTTGGATAAGTAACGAAGGAGATATGATCGTTTCAAGTTGAGCTGTCCAAGGTTTACGCGGGTGACGCAATTCACGAATAACCATCAACATGTATGCAAGATGGAAGCTTGGTTTGAATATTTCTCAAGTTTACTTTTCATAAGAGAGTCTTGTTGATTATTTTTCTAGTTTCTAGTTTACTAATTTGAATAAAGTAGTGTGATAATCTTATTTAATAATAAGGTAGTATTCACACTTTCCTAATTTCTATCTAGCTAGTTTAAGGTAAGTACTAGTAGTATAAATACCAAGCTATGTAATCAGAATTATTCATACAATTTGAGAGTTTAATACAAGAAGTTCTTGTTTAATTCTTATTGCTTGCGAGCTTTAAGTTTGTTAGTTCGTTCTTGCGAGAGTGAATTAATTCATATTCTTCCTTGCGAGGTTGAGTATTATTCGTGGCAAATTTGAGTTCCTTGCGAGGGAGGAGAGTTTGAGCACGTCATATCCTTTATATTTTCGTTCATATACTTACAAAACCCACAAAAATACGTTAATTTCCGCTGCAACTTTATTAAAAACAAACAAACAGTTTCCTGAACTGTTTGAACCAAAAAAACGAGTGAGTTTTACATCAATTTGGTATCAGAGCTTCGGCTCTTGATTTCCTTAAATTAAGACGGTCCATGAATATGTGATTTATCTACATCGTGTTTATAATCATGGTTTGGGGTTTAAAGAACCTTGATCGTGAAATAAAAAGGTTAGAAAGGGAATATGAGGAAGCAATGTTTTGGAAGAATATACACAAGGAGCTTGATGGAATTATAGCAAAGTATGAACGTCCAAGAGCAAAGAAAGAAGAGACAAAGATTGAGTCTTTTGAAGTCATTCACAAAAAAGAAGTGAAGACAACAACAAAAAGTGGGATCATAGAGAACAAGGGAAGTTCATTAAGGCGTTGTTTCAAGTGCCAAGGCCATGGACACATAGCTAAAGAATGCCCACAAAAACGCGATCTAACGATCGATGAATTATGTAATCTCCTTCCAACCTTTGTGCTACCTGACCCTCAAAGAGAGGAGGCGACAAGTGAAGATAAGGAAGAGGAGGTTCATGTGGATGATCCTTATAGTGTTGATGATCACCAAGAAACAATGGTCACAAGGAAAATCTTCAAGCTAGTTCGGTGGAAGAAGGTGAGGTTATGTTTTCCATATTGTTCATGAAGAAGGGAAACATGTAGAAGATGTAGGGAAGATGATATCTGACCTTGTCCAAACGAACAGTACAGAAGACTGTTTAATTCCGAATGATGAAACAAAAAAGGAGGAAGACGAAATTACCATCTATATTGTTG
Source organism: Heliosperma pusillum (assembly GCA_022085475.1). Classification (NCBI taxonomy): domain Eukaryota; kingdom Viridiplantae; phylum Streptophyta; class Magnoliopsida; order Caryophyllales; family Caryophyllaceae; genus Heliosperma; species Heliosperma pusillum. The sequence goes on along the minus strand of JAIUZE010012014.1, from coordinate 1,022 downwards.
ATCCACTAACTGATGATGAAGATATAGAAGATGTAACTGAAGATAAAATATTTTCTTTTGAGGATGAATCTTACATAGAAGATACGACATTAGTTTATCCTCAGTTATCATCTATTTGTGATGAAGAATTTGAAGAAGTTTGTGATGAAGCTCACATGGAAGAGAATGATAACACAAGTTATGGCGATGAAAATCAAGATGATCTTACTCTTACGGCAATCTTGGGTGAGGAATTTATATACGATAATTTTTGTTTGGATTCTCAAGTTAGTGCACCTTATCAATCACCACTTGATAAATCCATTGATACGAAGCTATATGGTGGGAGTTCTTATTTCTTGATGAAGTCAATTCCTATTGATGTTCATGATGATCTTGTTATACCAAGAAAGCTTTGTTTTGAATTTGGAAAGCACAAGAAAGGAAGGCACAGCAAAGGAAAGCTTGAGAACAGAAGAAACAAGAAAAGAGTGAAGCTTAAGTGTGTCGATGGTAGAAAATTTGAGAATTACATTGAAGATGACGAATTAAAAGAGAGATTGGTGGTGTGCGTTAATAGCTTCAAGTTCTTATTCAAGTTTGCTATTAAATTCTTAAGGATTGTTTTTGATCCGGGAGGTTGTAGGTCCAAGAATCGGGACGATTCTTTTTGAAGAAAGGGAGAATGATATAGGAGGGACATGGGTATATGCTCAAAATGCAAGGTTGGTTCAGTCTTGACATTTTAGATTCGTTCCCTTAACTTTAAAGCTAAATATCTCAGAATCCATATCTATTTTGGACGTGATTCCACTTGAATATTAAACTATATGATGTTAGCTTTCCAACAAGTGGTCACATGCTTTTTTTGGATAAGTAACGAAGGAGATATGATCGTTTCAAGTTGAGCTGTCCAAGGTTTACGCGGGTGACGCAATTCACGAATAACCATCACCATGTATGCAAGATGGAAGCTTGGTTTGAATATTTCTCAAGTTTACTTTTCATAAGAGAGTCTTGTTGATTATTTTCCTAGTTTCTAG
>JAIUZE010012013.1:0-18108 GCA_022085475.1 Heliosperma pusillum | reverse complement strand
GTACATGCACCTTAATGAAGTTGTCAATTTGGATGTTCCACAACAAACAACAAGGTATGTCAATCTGGGTTAGAGCTTGTTTTGGGAATCTCAGACCTTATTATGTGAATCTGACGCTTTGTTTTGTGAATCTCAGACATTATTATGTGAATCTGAGAACTTGTTTTGTGAATCTAAGACTTTCTTTTGTGAATCTGAGAACTTGTTTTGTGAATCTAAGACTTTCTTTTGTGAATCTGAGAACTTGTTTTGTGAATCTAAGACTTTGTTTTGTGAATCTCAGACCTAATTATGTGAATCTTAGACCTTATTATGTGAATCTAAGAGTTTGTTTTGTGAATCTAGTTATGATTGTGGAGTTTTTGTGCTGAAGTGGTTGAGTGCATTAGATGATCAAAGTTTATGGACGAAAAGTGACTATTTTGAGGTAAGTTCATTAGTATACGAAAGTGATTATTTTGAGGAGCATGAATATATTTCATTAATATACGTCACTCTTTGCAGAATTTTCCAGAATATCGAAAGTCTATAATGTTGGAACTTCTCAAATGGGATAAAAATACGAAAAGGTACACTTCGTTATATTTCATTAATATACGAAAAATGACGTGAATTCCATTCCTTCATAACTTTGCTGAATATTGTACTTGTTTTTGTTTGTGTAGGTTTTCACTTATTGATAAAGCCAAGAAATGAGCCTTCAAAGCAAACGTTAATCGAAGGAATTTTTGTTGAATGTAATTAAAGTTTCATTGTAGTCTAATTAACATTTCCAATTAAATGTAATTAAAGTTTCCAATTTCAATATTTGAGTTCGATGACCATTACTTTGCAAGTCGCAAACCAATGTAAGGGCCATATCTATGTTCATAACAACCAAATGACAACATGGCTAACAAAATCCAATAGATTCATATGAAAACGATTGACATCAAATTCTGTTAAAATAAAATCATAATCATAATAAGCGACATCAACACCGTAAACCATTGAAAATGAAGGAAAAGGATAGGATTGAGAAGTTGGCCTAGACAACCCACTGTTAATTTTAAGCAACACTCTTCTTCGTGTTCTTCGTCTTCTACCAATTCATATTAAAAGCTCTGACATTCACAAAATAAGGTCTGACATTCACAAAATAAGGTCTGACATTCACAAAATACGTTTCAGACCTTCTATGTTCAAATATCAAGCTCTAAGTTTCACAAAATCTTGTCGAAGTTTCCCAAAATCAAGATAAGAGAAAGAGTTAATCAAAGTAAACGTAATAAAACTTGTTCTCTTTCCATCGTCATCATGCTCACATCGCCATCATTCTCTACACTCTTCTTCTTCCTCTTCTTCTTCTTCTCCTGATGTATCACCCTATTAAACAAAGTGTCACAAAACAAGCTCTAAGATTCATATTAAAAAGTCTGACATTCACAAAATAAGCTCTGAAATTCACCAAATAAGAAAAACAGCAAAAGTTTCAGAACTTGTTCACAAATCTAGGGCTAAGTTTCACAAAATCTAGTCGAAGTTTCACAATCAGGAGCTAGATTCACATTTCAGAACTAAAAAAGCAGAAGTGAAACTAAAATCACATACTTGATCTTCGGGAGGAAGCTCTGCAAAAGCATTTGGACAATTCCTTTTATCATGGTGTGACATACGTTTACACTTAGCACACAACCTTTTCGGTTTTTTTGCCTTCATAATTGCCTTATTTTTACCACTTACCAATCTTTTACCACTACCCTTATTCTTAGAGACCTTAGGTGGTAGGATCTTGACTTCCTTTGGAATCTTGCAGTTCAGAAGGACCTCCAATTCCTGTTCCTTTGTCAAAGGCTTTGGGTTTGGCTCCAACTTCTTTCGGAATTCTCTAATTAGCTCAGCAAACTCACTCAGATCGGAATCTTCTTTAGTTTTTAGGATACCAAGAGTTGTATATATCTCAGACCAGACACGAGGCATTCCAAATTTCTTATTAGCAGCAGAATCGTAGTTTTCCAGAAGGTTTCCGTTCGAATCATGAACTGGGTTTCTGAGTGCATCATTTCTCCATCTACGCAAGATGTATTTCTCAGGTAATTCCTTAAACTTCGCTGAGCAAATATAGATGATGTGGCTGCATAAAATACCTTTCTTTTCAAACATTTTACATGAACAACTTACATCCAGTGTTCTCATATTGTACTCAACCGCATATCTCTTTCGCTTGTTCGCGTCCTCAACCATTGAAACCTCAAAGTTAGTTACTGGATCTGGTGGGGTATATCCACAGACACTACTCGCATTTATCGAAAACTGAACCTCCTTTTGGAACTCTGGGAACACTTCATGCGTATAGACCCTCACTGCTTGGTCCTCCCATTTTGACCCGAATTTTGTTTCAGTCATTGAACTATCGCTCTGTGCTTCAAGAAGCTTTAGATTGTGCCTTTGTTGGTCCATGGCACTCTCAAATCTCATCCAAAATTCCACGAGAGTCCCATATTTATTTTCAAATCTCTTGAAGAAGCTATTCGTACTCTCTGATCTTTGTGTGGTTTTTAAAATGTTTCCCATTGGCACATTCCTGAAATAAGCGGTATCCACTGGTCTCGTTCTGCAAACTTGTCAGTCAACCATTTATGTCCTTCTAACGAGAACTCACTCATGACCTTATCCCAATTCTCTTCAAATTCCTCAGGCTCTATGTCGTCATTCCAGACAACATTGTTCAGACGGCTTAAGAACTCAGTTTCTTTGCAAATTTTGCTCCCAACCTTGTCTGTTACTTTTTTCATAATGTGCCACATGCAAAAGCGATGTCTAGCTATTTTGAACACGGCTGCAAACTCACAAAATCACATTATCTCATATTTTCAAGATCATTGTTTAATCTCATATTATGTCATAATGTGCCACATGCAAAAGCTATGTCTAACAAATGATGTCTCTCGATTCACCAAACAGTATAACTAAATGATTCACCAAGTTTCACAGAACAATGTCTAATATTCACAGAAAAAGGTCTGAGATTCACCAAATAAGAAAAAGAGTAAGAACAGGTGATTTTAACCAAGTTTCACAAAAAAGGCTCTAATATTCACTAAACAAGGTCTAAGATTCACCAAATAAGAAAAAGAGTAAGAAGAGGTCATTTTAACCAAGTTTCACAAAAAAGGCTCTAAGATTCACTAAATAAGGTCTGAAATTCACAGACAGACCTGGAACTGCAATTATTATTGCTGGGTCTTGGTCAGTGATGATGTAATGTGGTTCTTTGCCACCCATTACTTTCAAAAATTGCTGAAACGCCCAAATAAATGCTCCATCGTCCTCATGGTCTAAAAGAGCACATCCAAAAGTTACCGATTTCTTATGATGGTCAATGCCAGTGAAAGGCGTGAATTTCATGTTGTATTTGTTTGTTCCATATGTAGGATCAAATGAAAATGCATCACCAAACAATGCGTAAGATCTCTTGGACACCGCAGCTGTCCAAAAAATCCTTGTCAAAGATCAGTCACTATCCGTTTCATAAGCAAATTCCAACCCTTTCGTTTCTTTAAGGGTTTCCAAACGCGATATGAACATTTGTCCATCCTTACAGTTAAGTAGACACTTCACATTCCGTTGAAAATTCTTGAATTGCCTAAGGGAAGCTCCCACATGTTCAAAACCCTCTGCTTGCTCCTTGCATAAGTTGTATGTTAAACTAGGCCCAACATTCACTCTCGAATTCTGGATAATCAACTGCTTATGATATGCTTCCAGTTTATTTATATTTTCTGCAAGTTTCTCGAATTCCCTATCTTTCACCGGAGTCAGTGGGTGATTGTGACCCTCGTAGAATAGTTGAATCTTGTACATGCCTTTTTCGAACATGAATTTGATCATCGCTTCACACCCCCACCTTTTAATCTTGGTTATCCTAGTACCTGTTCGCCTATTAGAACTCTCAGCCTCATCTCCACCTCCACCCTTTTTCGCGCCGGTTTTAGCAGTTGATTTTGTCTTCGTTTGTGCACCAGCTTGGGGAGGACGTCTTTTTCTCTTATTAAAACCTTCACGATGGCAAACCATGACTTTTGTTCGAATAATACCATCATGAAACCTCTTAGTTGAAGACAGCCTTCCTTCAAACCCACAAGCAATAGCATAAATTTTGTAGAACATAATCGCTGACTCTAAGTCCACAAATGTTTTGCCAATCACCGGTGTAAACTCCTCTTCAATCCTACTTATCCATTGCTCACTACCACACGGTGTGTAAGTTACCAAAGTAGTAGGCGTGGAAATAGTTGGCATTGTAGGGGTTGTTGAGACAACAGTAGAAACCTCACCATCCTGACCAGAACCAACATTAGAGCAAAGATCCTCACCACAACCGACACGAGGCGTCACACAACAACTGACCAGAATTAGAGCGTTGGAGTTGACATTGGAATCAACACCTAAGGAGATAAAAGGTTCAACAAAATCAGATTAACAAGAACTCAAACAAGCTGTATAATTCACAAAACGAGGCCTACAAGATTCACAAAATAATAGACACAGCAAGTATCAAGTTTCATAATATTATCTTTTACTTTCACAAAACAAGTTCTAAGTTTCACAAAAAAATCTCTAAGATTCACAAACAATAGAATAGAGCAGAGAAGATGATTTTAACCACTTAGCTAGTAGTTAGTTTTATAATATTATCTTCTAGGTTCACAAAACAAGCTCTAAGTTTCACAAAACAAGGTCTAAGTTTCACTGAACAAGGACTGTGATTCACAAAATAAGGAAACGAGCAAAGTACATGATCTTATTAATTTCGATCAAGTTTCAGAGTATTATCTTTTATATATTCACAGATGAAGCTTCAATATTCACTAAACAAGGACTCAGATTCACAAACTTAACATATGAATCCATAAAACACAATCTATGATTCATAAAACATTAATCAGCGTAAAAAAAAAAAAATACCTATTTCAACCGTTGTATTATCAGCAACTGTTGCGATATCTACAATCTCCATAGCAATTACAGCTGCAAATCGACGAAAATAATGTAATAAGTAAATCGCAAGCCTTTTATCATCAAGGAAATATCAATCGATCGTTATATCATCGATTTATGATCGATTTAGGATTGAATTAACTGAAAAATACCTGGAAATCTTCGTCTTTGATTGATTGATGGAATGATCAATTACCTAGATGAATGATCAAAAATAAACTTATGCAATTGATTGTTGGAAATCTTCGTCTTCTCTCGAAAATTTGAATGAATGATCGATTGAATTACCTAAATTTATGCAATTGATTGAATGATGCAATTAACAAACTTATATGATTGATTGAGTTACCTAAATTTATGCATGAAGATATCAATCTGTGATATTATAAAGATTTTATGAAGATTTTATGAAGATATATTTTTTGTTAGTTTTTTTTAGAGAGAGATGGGTTAAGTGTTTTGGGCTTTTTATTTTTTTAGAGAGAGAAATGATTTTGGGTCAAATGAAAAGTTAGGAATGACCCCAACAATTTTTCAGCCCAATGCATATTAGAAATTAGGTGTCAGTCCAACAAAGTCTGAGATTCACATGATAAGGTCTCAGATTCACAAAACAAAGTCTCAGATTCACATATTAAGGTCTGAGATTCACAAAACAAACAAAGTCCAAGTTTAATGGATGAATTTGGTGAGGCTAGCCGCCTCGCCATAATTAGCTGCCTCACCGGATCCGGTCTCTCTATATATATATATATATATATAGCAAAGATCAATTGAGTCCTTGTGTATGTGTAGAGTCCTTGAGTCCCAATTGCATCCATTGGATCAATGAAATGGGCGGATGAGATCAAATGGAAAAGGACAACCAAGTTGTATTTTAATTGAAATGACAATTAACCTCTCACCTCCCTATAACTGATAAGTCTCATTTAGCCATCCTCTTAGCTCTTAATCCCGGTTATCCATGCTGGCCATCATTACACGTTACCCCACTTCCTCTATTCTCATGCAAACACTTTATCAAACCAACACTCAACATCCAATATTTCAAACTGCTTTCTTCTTCTTTTCCATCAAACCTTCAAACCGCCCACTTCTTCTTCTTTTCCATCAAACTGCTTTCTTTCATCTCCATAGTTGATTTCTTTCATCTCCATAATTAATTTCTTTCATCTCCATCAAACGCCCCTTAATTCCTTTGTTATTCGAGGTAATCTTCACCATCTTTCTTTGTTGTATTCCTTTGTTATCCTGTATTTCATCCAATAATATTACCTTGTTTGACACTTTAATTCAAACTGTTTTTGACACTTTTTTTGTGCCATTAATAATAATTGAAACTGTATTTTATTCAATATTAGCATTTTCTGCTTTTTGTGTAATAGATTTGAGTAAGTGGTATATTTTTCATTCCCATAGTTTATATTTTAATTTGTGTAACTGATATGACAAGTTGTTTAAATTTCCATTTTCATAATTAGGGTTCATAATTAGAGTAACACTAGTTCCGTTTTTAGATTATTTCCAGTATTAGGGTTTAAACATTAATCATGTATGTTTGATTTGTTTTATTCATCTTCAAACTTCAACGGATTGAATAATGGGTCAAAACAATAATCCCTTTTTGATACTACTTTTGTAATTTATCTAAAATGAATCAATTGAGAAAACCACCCATTGAAGTCCAATTTTTGTGTGAAGTGTAACTCTGATGCGTTGGTAATGTAACTCTTATGAATATCTTATGTAACTTTAAGGAACACAAGGTTTAATGGTTCAAATCAGTAAAACCACCCATTAAATTTGTGTTTCTTGGAAGTGTAACTGTGATGCATTGGTAATGTAACTTTTATGAATAAGTGTTGTAACTGTAATACCTATCAATTGAGAAATTAAATGTTTTCCTAATGTAATTCCCCCCTATAATCTGTGTATCTGTAATCCATATTTATTGCCAAGTTGTATGTTTGATTTATTGTATTCATCTTCAAACTTGAATGGATTGAATATTGGGTCAAAACAATATTCCCTTTTTGATACTACTTTTGTATTTTATCTAAAATGAATCAATTGAGAAAACCACCCATTTAAGTCCAATTTTTGTGTGAAGTGTAACTCTGATGCGTTGGTAGTGTAACTCTTATGAATATCTAATGTAACTTTAAGGAACATCAAGGTTGAATGGTTCAAATCAGTAAAACCACCCATTAAATTTGTATTTCTTGGAAGTGTAACTGTGATGCATTGGTAATGTAACTGCTATGAATAAGTGTTGTAACTGTAATAAATATCAATTGAGAAATTAAATGTTTTCCCAATGTAATTCCCCCCTATAATCTGTGTATTTGTAAGTCATATTTATTGTTACAGTATAATTGATCTTAGTGTAAACCCTCAGTGTCACTTCTTTAATCCAACGACCTTTAATCCACAGCAGCAAGATCATATTTGGTCGAACTTTATTTCACATATTGAGTCATTTGTTTGGTTTTGGTGGTTGCCTTATCTTGTAATAACTAGATATATAATGCAGATGGCACCCGATGAAGCGGAACAGCCTACTGGAGCGGAACAGTCCACTGGAGCGGAACAGCCCACTGGTGGTTCGATGTATGTTAAGTGCAGAGCTAAGAGGCTATTTAAACTGATCCCAAAGCTTAATGACGCCAAGCGGCGCGCGCTTTCTAGAATTGGGTTTGGGGGACTGCTCGAGCTGAAGTTCTCCAGTTTCCCGCTTGCATACGTGCAGCCATTCCTCGATGCGTTCAGTGATGAGTCGTATGTGTTCCGGACCAGTAGACTAAAAGAGTTTACGGTTTCCAAACATGACGTACATGATTGCTTTTTGTTACCCTATGGGCCGAACCAGCTTGAAATTGTTCAAACTGAACGGGGGAATAATGCATCTACGGTAGAAGCAACGGCTTTAAAAAAAAAGTGGCGGGAAAGGTACAACATCCGCAATCCTGGTGCGCCTATTCTCATTCAGAAATTGTTAGATGAGCTGGAGGCGGACGCAGAAGGCGGCGATGATTTCTGCCGGTTGTTTGTGCTATTTTGCATGTCCTCGTTCTTGTGTCCTACGTCCAATAACTCGATCGATTTGAAGATCCTGAAGGCTGTTGAAGATGTTAGTGCCATTAAGAATTACGATTGGTGTACGTATGTTCTAGAGGGGATTGTCAGCGCAGCGGAAAGTTCTCTTAGTTTGCCTACAAATTTGCTTGGGTGTATTCCCTTTCTAATGATCACCTATTTCCAAAGGTTTGATTACAAAGGCAAGACATGTGAACATGATTTGCCATTGATTAAGCATTGGGACGAGGCCAAACTAAAGGATCGGTGTGCATTCGAAATTGACAAGAACAAGGGTTTGGGACGGTTATCCTGGTCTATGGTAAAGTATCCGCGTTGTACTCTGATTGCCAGTTCAGTGCCGGTCAGTCATCCAATTATTTCGATTACTAGTGGGGGAGAACATCTACTTTCAATCACAGCGGGACCCAAAAAATTTATTCAAATTGAACTCCTTGCTGGTGTCAAAGATGATGAGGAGTTGAAAGCTGCAGCTGTAGATGTAAGTTTGTTTATAAATATTGTTGTGCTCAATACTGGTTACTGTAATATAGAAGAAAGGTAACTGTTATTTACATGATGTGTAACTGTAACTGTGATCAATTTAATGTGTAACTTTAAAACATAAGTTGTGTAATTGTAACTGTGATTAATACGTAATGTAACTGTTATTAACATGTTGTGTAACTGTAACTGTAACAGTTTTATTTAACTGTTTATTAGTTTGTGACTCATATACTCAATATGTGTTACTGTAATATAGAAGAAATGTAACTTTAACGGTCAAAGTTTGTTATTGTTACCTTTATTGGTAGATTATGTAATCATAATGACTAAGTGGTGTAACTTTAATGCCAATGGTGTGTTACTTTGATTTAAAAGTTGTGTTACTGTAAAAAATGCAGGGTCGTCATGAGCTTTATTTGCAAATTCAGAGGGTAACTGTAACTGTGATCAATCTAATGTGTAACTTTAAAACATAAGTTGTGTAACTGTAACTGTGATTAATACATTATGTAAATGTGTATCAACATGTTGTGTAACTGTAACTGTAACAGTTGTATTTAACTGTTTGTTAGTTTGTGACTCATATACTCAATATGTGTTACTGTAATTTAGAAGAAATGTAACTTTAACGGTCAAAGTTTGTTATTGTTACCTTTATTGGTAGATTATGTAATCATAATGACTAAGTTGTGTTACTCTAGAAGGTAAAATGTGTAATTCTGATTCTACTAAGTGGTGTAACTTTAATGCCAATGGTGTGTTACTTTGATTTAAAAGTTTTGTTACTGTAAAAAATGCAGGGTCTTCATGAGCTTTATTTGCAAATTCAGAGGAACGCAATTGCCTTCCACTCTTGGTATGCAGATGCAACAGCCACTATTAAACGTTTGTCTTCTGGATCAAAGGACCATGTAGGTCATGTCTTGTCACAAACCACCCAACAATTCTTCCACAATGAGGACACAAATCGATACGTGAATGATGTTGAACAGATTGCTTTACAACTAAAACAATCCGCTGTTAATGCACCTGAATTTAAAGACTTTGTTGGTGAATCGAAAACAGAAGACGGGCCTGAGCGCGCCGCTGAATTACAAGTGGCTGGAGTGCTGCATGATTTATCTAAAGATGCAACTGATGATGTAGGTCTTGAGATAATGGGTGTGGGCACTGAAATTGGTGTAGTAGGCGGAAAGGGCGGTAATGTTGATGAGTTGGATGAAGCAAAGGATAAAGGTCCTGAATTATTTGAAGATTTTGATATTGAGTTTTATAATACAGTAGAAGTAAATGAGGTCACTTTCAGAGCGGGAGGGGTAGAGAATGATGGAAGTGCAGAGCGACGAGAGACAAGAATACTCTTGGAGACACTGTACAGTGAGGCAGACGTTGACGAAGCATTTCGTCTATCAGATGAAGCCGCTAGGGGTATGATTATAGGGTTGGGGGCTAAGATAGATGTAAGTCTAGAAGTTGAGGATTCTGATCGTGTTGTAGGTGTAAAGGAATCTAAAGCTGTGGTGGAGGAGGAGCTTGTCGTAGGTGAGCCTGAAGTCCCATCATCCCACATGATTCAGAGCTCATTTAACTCTTCCGCATACACACACGAGGCATTCAAAGCAGCAACCGAGCCTGATGATGGCGAAGTAGTTTTGGTCAACACGGATGGTCATGAGGCTGGAATAACAACGGAGGAGGTTGAACACGTTACGAGTGTAGCTGCGGGGGCGGAGGAGCCAGCACCGACTAACACCGAAGTTCAAGGGGTCGGGGAGGGCGGAGTATCAGCTGAGGATAAGAGAGTCGGGGGGGCTGCGGTATCACATGGGGAAGTTGCCGGCGATTTAGGATTAGGGGCAAGTGGAATCCCCTTCACACTCTACTCCACAGCAGAAATTAATGAAGTTGTTGGCGGCGCCCCCACTGGAGGGGTAGATCTGGAAGCGAGGAGCAATACTAGCGTTGCGGCCGTTGTTGCAAGGGATGTTATCAATCAAGCCACGGAAGTGGTTGATCCTGTAGCTAAGCGGCCCATTTATATCCCGCAGACAAATATGATCCACCATCCATTTCTACTACACTCCATGGTGCCTCTACCGTGCATGGAGAATGTACCAGAGAACCTTGGGTGTTCTCTCGATTGTGGGGCTCCTGATCCAGAACAGTTTGTCTGCACAGATTTCATGCGCCGCGACAAGAAAGCGTTTTCCACAGTTTTCTCCCTGCGCAAAGAAGTCATGGACTACGTATTTTATGAATCTGATACTCATCCGAAAGGGTATGATGACCTATCTGATCTTTTATAAAATCAAATTTAAACTTATTGTGCTTGTTTGTCACACAATGGCATATAAAGTAACACTCAGTGGTCTTTAAAGTCACACTATTTATTCTTTACAATTACACTCAGTAATATCTCAATTCTGTGACTTTTTTTTTTACTTTAAAGTGAGTCTTGATGTGGTTGATACAATTGAGGTGTTTTTGTAATATTTACGGAACAATTGGTGGCGTATTCTGATTTCTTCTGCATCCCTCGCACAGTGGAAATGGAAAGCTTGAAACCCGGTATGCAAGTAACGAATTTTGTTATCGACTGCTGGTGTATACTCTTGAATCAAATTATGCACGAGAACGGTGCACGGTCCAGGATATCTCGATGTTTCTTTGGCCTTACTCACGCTGTATGTTTTATTTGACCTTTTGGTTTCAGTGTGTATTAACAATGCAGTCCGAATATGTTCTCACCACCGTCGAACCAACAGGATACTGCTGTTGAAATTTGAACGGCGATGAAACATGGGAAAGTTGTTGACCGTGGAACAAAATTACATTGTTCGTGGGATACATGGGTGGAGTCGAATTGTGCTGCTTTTGATCTTGACTCTGATTTGGTACGTACATCTATCACAGAAGATGGGCAATAAGTCTAGCATTGGTTGATAATAACTTACTTTCCTTAAAATGACAGGTATTCGTCCCAGTGTTATCTGGCAATAATGACCACTACAGTTGTGCATGCATTAACTTCAGGTCCGAACAGATTCAGTACCTTGACAATAGGTACTACCAAGATGATCTTCTGAAGTTGTCGTACGGTGGCATTTCTCGGCTTGTGGTAAAAGCAAAATTTATAGCTAGTCTCTATGTTATTTATCTTATTGTTCACAAAAATTGATGTGCTCAATATGTGTTACTGTAACATAGAAGTAATGTAACTGTTATTCACATGTTGTGTAACTGTAACTGTTAGCTGTCTAATGTGTAACTTCAAAACTTAATTTGTGTAACTGTAACTGTGATTAATTCATTATGTAACTGTTATTAACATGTTGTGTAACTGTAACTGTTTTATTTAACTATTTATTAGTTTGTGACTGTAACTCCTTGATTTGTAACTGATAATATAGTATCTGTCTTTTTTCATGGTTAGGCAACTTAATTAATTCTTTCAGCATATTCTGGAAAATTAATATTTTCTTCACCAAAATGCACTTCGTAAATATCAACGTACTAATAAATTAGGTTATTTTTGGTCTTCTTACTATCATATAACTCTTGTCCTTTTCTGTCATATGCGGGTTCATGCATGTGGCTTCCAAGTGTACTCTTCTGTTGCAATTACATTTCAAAAGATGAGTATGCCATCTATACAAGTCCCATGTCTTTTCCTACCGCTTCCTAGCTTTATTTGCATGTTGCCAACACAGAAAGTTGCTGCCACCTGTTACTATTAGAAATAATTATGTGTATAGGTGTCTCTTTTCTGCTGTTTTTTTGTAATATTGCTCTGAAATTGTGTTTTTGTTGCATGTACTTATTGGAATTTTCCCTATACTATTCATATAATAACTAAGAGCTCAAATCTTTTTCCTCTCGCCTTTAAATATCATATTTGTTTCACATCTTACCACAAATTACATTCTCTACGACTACACTTTTTATCGTTGACGCCGTCAGTTTAGAGGAGATCTTACTTCAGTACATTAATTTTAAGGTAAGTACATGTATATAATTGTATTAAAATTTCTTTATGCATGAACAAAGATAGTTTTTCTTTGGAGTACTACTTATTAACACTGAAAAAGCCAATCTGAGTCTGGTATTATCTGATCGTTAACTGCATAAACTCCAAAATAAATATATGCGTCATAGTTTATTAACTTCTGCAGGTTAATATAGACATCATTTTTATATTGCCTGTAAACTAAACTTTTTCTTTTTTTTCTTTTTCTCATGTAAGTTACTTCTTTTGTATCGATGAACGACATTTTAGCTTAATGGCTACGAGGCTACGACTATGCTTTTACCAATTTATATACGAGTGTTTGGTGGTTAATCCGACAGTTCCTATTTATGTTTCTAAATTTTCCGATTATGAAACTGCCATTTTAAAATCGGATGTGGTATAATAGAATAATTTTGTTGAATAGTTAGTTGCTTTTTTTTGTGGTTTTGTAACTCTAAATTTAGTTGAACGTTATAACTTAAACTAAGTTTGGATAAACGGCTTAACTTCAAAGAAATAAACTCATTATCGCTTTATATGAAAGACAAACCGATCTCTATGATAAATAAAAGACCGTTAGCGACTTCTACTTCGATTTTCTCCTATTTTTTCTACTTCGGTTTTTCGTTTTTTTTTTTTGCAGGAAAATTGGTACTGTTTATTGTTTTATTATGAAATTTTTTTTATTTTTTTTTCCATACAATGGTTTTTTATATTAATACAATAACAATCAAATATAAGCGAAGGTGCCTTACAAAATAGATGTACACTACTTTTTGGATTTCTTTTTAAATGGACTCCAAAAATACGTTATCAGGATTAACCAAACTATTGGTCAATGTGATTTTGCGTACGATTTGTTTTACAAGTTTATTTACTAAGTTTTTTTTATCACTGTAATATATACATATTTTATCTATGCGAATTTTTTCCGCTGCGTTTGAATATTTTCTTGGCTTTTTTTTTCCAAATATATCTATTTATTTATTAACTAATTTTATGCTACATACTTGTATATTATTACAATTATTTTGTTGATCGTATAACAGTTTAATTTATGTAAAAATATTACTTTTTCTGCACTACATTTTTTGTCAAGTTTATATTATTATAAGAAAGAAAACAGACAGATCTAACGCTATAGGCGTTGTACTTATACCTTATCATTTACATTAACCTTCTATTACGTCTTTTCTGCTTCCAGGGAAGAACCCAGTAGGTGGCAAGGGGTGGCAGACGCTATCCCAAAGCAAAAAAAAAATTAGTTGAAACATTCGTATTTTGTTTAAACGTTCGTATTTGGACACCCCAAATATGAGAATAAAAGAATAATATAAATAAAGGGCAAAGTATATACAAGAAAATTGGGGTGGCTAAGTGGTAAAACTTATAGTACTAGAGGAAGAAAGTTTTAGAATTTAACTCCTTCTATAGTTATACTGCCTTTTTTTTTCCGTTGAATATTTATGTGTTCCATCACAATTTTCGTGATAACCTTTTTTAGCGGAAAATTGTTTAATATTTTTGGTACCCCAAAGCTTTAGTCCTAGGTTTGCCCATGTCTGCTTCTTTAGATTTGCACATGATATGACATTTTAATGCACTTGCGATTACCATAGTTTTTAAATACTGAATCTTCTAAGTTGAAAACTTAATATACTTACTGTTGGAATACGTATACCTTTTTTTTTATGAATAATCAAAGAGGCGTAAATAAATTCTTATGATACTCAGAAGGACAATAAATAATTTATTAATATTTGCCTCTTTTACATAATTTTTTCGCTGTGTATCCAGAGGATTTTCAGTTCTGCTGAATAATTGTTCAATATGAATCTATTCAAGCACACTGCGTCGTGTTCTCGTACAAATCGATTGACTAAGAAAAATTGCCCAGTCTTATCGCCTTCTACTCGAAAGGGTAAACAAAAAAATTCCCATCTTCAGCATCATTTATTTCATGTCTTTTTCATTTTTTATTTTTCCTAAATGATAGAAACATCTTTGAAGGTTTTTCACATCCGCCTGACATGCCGTATGTTCTTCCTTTACCGTCCTTGTGTCGTTACCGCGGTGCAAAACTTTTCAAAAATGAATCACAAAGCTTCTGTTGTTGCCAAGGAGATGTGCGCCTTACACATAATGTGATGCCGACTGATCTTCGCATGCTGTTTATAGCGAATGACACAATCTCCCAAAACTTCAGAAAATATGTTATGTTATATAACAGTTCTTTTGCGTTTACTTCATTCGGAGTTAAGAAAGATCGTGAACTCACTCAGAGAAATCGTGGAATATATACCTTTAGAGTGCAAGGTCAAGTTTACCATTTCATTAATGACATTCTACCTAATGAAGATCGTCCTAGATATATACAACTTTATTTTTTTGATACGGATCAAGAATTATGGCATCGCCTACAGATTTGTCCTGAAATTGACCATAATGTGATTCGTATTTTGATGCGCGTTATGCAACTAAATCCCTACACTCGCTTTTTTAAATCCCTGAGTAACGTAGGTATAGATAGCGGCAGCCGAATTGTAATAAAATCGGATCCAACTCAAGATCAAAGGACTCATAATGCTCCTACGACCTCACAATTTGCAGCCATTTGGATTGAAGACGAAAATTCTTCGCAACCTCCTCGGCATGATATTGTTGTATATGCAAACTCCGGTACAAGTCATAGAATATTACATTACTATGGTTGCTATGATCCACTACAATACCCTATCTTGTTTCCTTTTGGCGAAACAGGATGACATCGGCGTATCTACCGAGCTAGCGCAAATCCCCAACGTCGCCCTGAATGCCCGTCTTTTCCGATAAATGAGGTTCTTATACAAACAGCAGATGACTTACTTGAAAATGAAGACCAAGGTTTGTACCTGTGCATCAGATTTCGTTTTCTCAAAAAAATGCCTTAATCAACGTGTTTTTAGCGTTGTTTTACTTGCAGTTGCAGGTACTTCTGATTCGGAAAAAAAAGTGTCTTGTAGGGAGTATTACTGCTATCAACTTCAAATGCGCCCAACCGATTCTTCTATATTGTTAAGAAGTGGTCGTATTCTCCAACAATATACGGTCGATATGTACATCAAAATTGAAACCACTCGACTTGACTACATACGCAATAATCAGAATCTAATTCGTGCAGATCTATATCAAGGGGTTATTGACAGTCATGCCGCTGGACAAAGATATGGCGCTAATATTGGTCGTTGTTTCATATTACCAGCAAGTTTCATTGGATGTGATCGCAATTTTAGACGTCGATACCTTTGTTCAATGACTGTGGTGCAACGGTATGGGAAACCAAATATATTTATGACAATGACATGCAATCCCCGTTGGCCAGAAATTGAGCGTGAACTATCACCTTTTGAGGAACCGCAAAACAGACCTGATCTTGTTTCTCGGGTTTTCAGAGCAAAATTATTTGAGTTGAAGAAAGATATTTCCGTGCAAAAAATATTTGGCAATGTTGCGGGATACATTTACGTTGTTGAATTTCAAAAGACAGGTTTACCACATGCCCATTTTTTAATTATTTTAGATTCTAATAGTAAGATAAGAACACCTGACCAATATGACGAATTCGTCTGCGCTGAGTTGCCTAACGCTGAAGAAAATCATCACTTGTACTCTTGTGTTGTACGTCATATGATGCATGGACCTTGCGGTAGAGAAAACCCTACAAATCCCTGCATGAAAGACGGTTGGTGTAAGAATAATTATCCCCGTGCATTTGCAGATACAACAACAAATGGTCGTGATTCGTATCCTATATACCGTCGAAGGGATACAGGTATTCATGTAAACGTCCGTGGATCCCAATTAGACAATAGGTGGGTCGTTCCGTACAATCCTTTTTTATTAGCAAAGTACGACTGTCACCTAAACGTGGAAATATGTTCGACGATTAAAGTCGTTAAGTACATGCACAAGTACGTGTATAAGGGGCATGATCGTGTATCGTTTGCTCTTACTGATTCTAGCAGTCAGTCATCATTTGACGAGATCACTGCCTACCAATCGGCTCGTTGGATTTTGTCCACCTGAGGCCGCATTGAGAATTTATGGATTTCATTTAAATGAAATACATCCTAACGTTGTTCCTTTACAGGTACATCTACCGAACATGCAAACTGTAAGTTTTCGTCCTTGGGGAAACCTTGGTAGTGTTTTGGATGACGACGCACGTAAAAGAACAATGTTAACGGCTTTCTTTGAGCAGAATGTAAGTGATGTTTTCGCGCAAACGTTGTTATATAGTCAATTTCCAGAATATTACGTATGGCATAATCGAAAAAAAGACAAATTCTGGACTCCCAGAGAGAAAGGCTTTGCGTTAGGCCGTTTGGTATATGCAAATCCTTCTGAAGGAGAACGTTACTATTTACGTCTTCTGCTATCAAATGTTCGAGGACCCACTTCTTTTGACGACCTTTTGTCCGTAAATGGCATAATGTGTAATTCGTTTCGCGATTCGGCTTATAGACGCGGTTTGCTTGAGGCTGATAATTCTATAGAACAATGCTTACAAGAAGCTTCTCGTTATCAGATGCCAGGCGCTCTTCGTAGATTATTTTCCACTTTGCTCATTTACTGTAATCTGAATAACCCAAGATTACTCTGGGATAAATTTTACAACGAGTTATCAGAAGACTATGCATATGCGTTTCCGTCACATCGACGAAAAGTATTGCAGATGACTCTTAGAAATATTTGTTCCATAGTTGAATCGATGGGGAAAAGCTTCAGTAGTTTTGATTTTGGTGACCTGAAACTAGATGAGGAAGATTTCCGTCGTTCCGGCATGAAAGAAATTGAAGAAGAATTAAATATTCCTATAAGTTCCGAAGAAGTACGCGCGGTGGACATGTTAAACATCGAACAACGTTGTGCTTACAATACAATTTACAGAAGAGTTATTGAAAATGAAAAGGGTTCTTTTTTCTTGGATGGACCTGGTGGCACAGGTAAAACTTTTCTGTATACAACACTGCTTGCGAATCTTAGAATAAAAGGTATTATTGCAATTGCGGTTGCAAGTTCAGGTATTGCGGCAGCCAATCTCTCTGGTGGTAGAACTGCAAATTCTCGATTCAAGATTCCTCTTGATATTGATCAAAATAAGAGTTCGCAAATTTCAAAACAAAGTTCTTTAGCAGAACTGATTCGTGCATGTAAGTTGATCATTTGGGATGAAGCGCCCATGGCAAAACGACAATCAATCGAGCATTTTGAAAATACCATGCGGGACATTTGTTCAAACGACTTTCTTTTCGGTGGTAAAGTAGTGGTATTTGGAGGAGACTTTCGACAGGTACTGCCAGTTATACCCAAAAGTACATTACATGAGGCAGTTAATGCAAGTTTTGTGATGTCTCCTTTGTGGACCAAACTTGAAAAAATACATTTAACCATAAATATGCATGCGCTGCGTGATCCAACATTTGGTGACTTTGTTTTACGAGTTGGTGATGGTTCTCATCCTTATGAAAATGGAAAAGACATTAAATTACCAAGAT
>JAIUZE010012012.1:0-14729 GCA_022085475.1 Heliosperma pusillum | reverse complement strand
CCATTCCCCACTCGCAGGTCCACATCACCCTTTGTGAGAGTTGTGATGCTTCTTAGGCCCTGCAAATGATTACACAGATGAGAACCACAACCAGTATCTAGTACCCAAGTTCCGAAACTTGCATGGTTAATCTCACTCATATGAATAAAAGAAGAAGACATACCAACAGGAGAGACGCGGCCTGCTTTTATGTCCTCACGGTACACGGGGCAGTTCCTCCTCCAATGCCCAAGCTTGTGGCAATGGTGGCACTCCACGTTACCTTCATCGCTCTTTGTCTTGCCGTGTGAGCTACCGCTAGTCTCACCAGGCCCACTCTTGCCTTGCCCTGGCTTTTTGAGTTTCGGCTTCCCTACAGCTAGGTTGGCCTTAGCCTTGCCCTTACCTTTGCCCTTGTTGGCAATCATGAGAACGTCCTGTTTCAGACTCCCACTCAATTTCAGATCACTCTCTGTCTGTACGAGGAGTGAGTGGAGCTGATGAAGACTCTTCTTCATATCATTCATATAGTAATTTGCCCTGAAAAGGGCAAAACCATCATGAAGTAAATAATGAAGAACGCGGTCAATGACGATCTTCTAATCGATTTTGCAACCTAGTACCTCCAGTTTCTCGACATCCTCAATCATGTCAAGAATGTGTGGGCTAACTGCTTGGCCCTTCTGGAGTTTCGCTTCAAAGAAGCGACAGGTATGCTCATAGCTAACGATCCTCGGAGCTTTCGAGAACTCGTTAGAGAGCGTGGTGAAAATCTGATTCGCACCATGGGCAATGAATCGCCTTTGCAAATTTGATTCCATTGAAAAGATGAGTACGTTCTTTATCGCACCCGCCTCCATCATGAAATCACTATAAGCAAGTGATTCATTGGCTCCTGCATTGGGGCCTGGGTTGGGCGGTAGTGGCTCAGTCAAGTACTTGAGCTTACCGTCAGCAATGGCAGCATTCCGTAATGCCGCCTCCCAGTCCGCAAAGTTGGACCCGTTATTCTTCAGTCGCGTTAACTGATTCATATTGTCCATGAAAATCTTAAGCCAGGACTCACGTCCGAGCGTGGCACTTGGCATTGGGTCATCAGTATGGCCAGCCATTTGTTATTAGCAGTTATATCTGTATATAACGAATTCAAAAACTGTGAAAAAGAAAATAAATATGATAAGTATTCATCGTTTTAAATTTGAGTCTAATGAAAAACTGTTTAATGCGATGACTCGTGCATTTATACAATTGACCTCCCTCAAGAATTATATAAATGATCCCAAGACTCAATTTCTGTAAATTGATAAGCCAACCTCTTGGCTAATTCTACTTTTAGAATTCCTGGTCGATAAATTTCTGTAAATTCTATCTTTAGTCCATCATAATCACGAGATATTACTCGTACTATAATGTTGAGATAAAAATAGGTCAACACTCACTACTTACCCAACGTAGAAGGGGTCATATTATGACTTCCGACGAAGAAGGGGTTCATAGTAGTTTTTCCTATAAAGACTAGTCTCAATTTTAGTTATAGGGGTAGGTCCCATCATCTTAACTTTAATTTATTTTAAGTGAACGAATGTCTAGCATCTCGAGAATGATTTAAACTAAGGTGATGGCCCTAAAAGCGAGGGACATCTGTATGTCCATGATTAAATATTCAAACTATATGAAACATTTTTCATGCATTTTAGGTGGTTTGGTTTAGGCGGAATATGATGCAATTATCTATCATGTGAAAGAGAATGAAAGCGAGAAAATACGTAAACTATTACAACGGTCCTAGTGTGGCCTATCTACCAAAATGAACAGTAAATACAAGTTTGGAATCCATCCTTATGGACCCGAGAAGCTTGACTTGATGTTCCATCTTGGTCCATGTAGCGGGAGTGAGCATCCGATCTCCGTCTCTTGTCTTCTTAAAATTACATTTCAAAAATTACAAAAGTAAACCTATTTACATTCTAATTCCCAAAACATAATTAAAAGGATAAAAAGATACGAGATCTCAAAAATACATCCAAACCATGTTTCCATCATTACGAAAACATGATTAACTAAGGCCACACTAGGTATTACATTTTAAACCAATTGCAAAAATACGTAAATAAAATCATTCATTCATTCAAACAACATAAAAAAAATGCATCAACTAAATAAATTATTCATTCAAGACATAATTCCGTAATTATGTAGAGTAATTTATCCAAACCACCTTTTAAACTGATTAAATTATGTGATAATTCCGTAATAAGTCACAAAATTTGTATCAAACAAATCCAACTTTAACATTATTTTAAACCGCTTTAAAATAATTAGGTATCATATAATTGTGAACTAATTCACAACAAACGAAAAAAATTATATTTTTTTTTCCGGTACGAGTACTGTTCACAGCCAGGAAAAAACAATTTTTTTTTTTTTTTTGAAAACAACAGCAGCAGCAAAAAAAAAACAGCAGCAGCAGCAAAAAAACAGCAGCAGCAGCAGCAAAAAAAAAACAGCAGAAATTTTTTTTTTTTTCGTTCGGTTTTTTTTTCTTTCGGTTCAATAAACACAAAAAAAAAAAACCTTTGATGAATAGAAATCGTTTATGGTTGCTATTAGAACAAGATTAGCATATTAATTAATGAAACAGGATCAATCGTATATGCTAAAAACTATATAGCAAAAACAAATTTTTAATCTCATCAACAAAACAAATCCATTTACGTTTTAATTTAATCTTTATTAAATCAAACATCTACAAATTTTTCATATGATTATTCTAACCGATTAAAATACCAATATGAAAAATCAAATGGAACAAGAACAACCAAAATCGAAGGCGGAAAAATTGAAACCACACGGCACAAAAAAAAAACAGTCCGTGAAAAAAAAAATTCCGACGCAAAACAAGATGCAAAATCCATAATATGAAATTCATAAAATATAATTTTGTAGCCTTATGCTCTGATACCACTTGAGGGAAAATATCCGTATATTTCTCCTCTAAATTTCAGGATTATAACAAAATTATAAGATACGAAATAACGAGTCATATATGAAAATAACGATATGAATAAGAGATAAAAATCAACCTTTGGTCCTTGCAAATAGGCCTAAGAACAATATCAAAAGTATGATATCTTCTACTAGTTGCACCCAAGATGCTCCTTGATATGCCTTAATCGTGCTAGAACGATTATACAAAAATTACCGCTAATTTTATGTGAGGTTTGATGATAGATCTAGAGAGAAAAATTGAGAGAAAAATCACCCTTGTGTTTTGTTTGTGCCGTCACATACCCTTCAAAACCCTAGGTATTTTTCTTTTTATTCCCTCCTAATCAAACTAGCTAGGTTTTTCTAAAATAAGAAATTGCAATTCGGATCCTTTCCAAACCGATTTGGACCGAGTAGATATATCCATTTATTGCTTCATATTTTTCGGTCATACCTAGTAAATAACATCCACTGTATTATTATAATTATCGTCACTAATATCGTCATCTTGTTAATAAGTCCACTCAACCTTTTGCAGACGAATTATTAATACATGTCTGACAATATTTACAATAATTATTACGAGTAATACATTTGCTTAATTAAATATAACGGTTTATATTTAATCACGAATTAACTGATTAGTTCGTTTAAGCTAACATTATTTACATTAATTAAATATAACAGTTTATATTCATTTACGAATTAACAGTTTAATCCGTCTATCATCATCATTTTTGACTAACCTTTTAGTCAAATACATCGACTAACCTTTTAGTCGTATAAGGCATCAATATGACTATATTATTCATATAATCACATCTCTCAGACACATCCTATAGGTGTGACTTATAGGGACCAGTTGATCACCGCCATAATAAAATGACAATAACGTCAAACTTCTAGCGAGCCAACCGTTATTGATAAACGTTAATCAACTGATTATTATACAAAGTATACCCTGTGAACCTACAGAGATTTATTTATGTTATTGCACTAACTGTGGAGGACACTGGCTCCAACAGTCTAGGTGTTGGACTTGTCAAAAGGTGAAAATCCAGCATAATAGACCGCAAGGGAAACAACAATCAATGGATATGCCGGAATGAAAGTAAGAGTATATCTCTATGGACTTAATTGTTGCGTTGGCAAGAAAATCAAGGGGAAATAATATGATTTGGGTCATTGTCGATCGCTTGACCAAATCGGCTCATTTCGTACAGATGAAAGATACTTGGAACAAAGTAGAGTTGGCTAATGCTTACCGTTGTCATATAGGGAAGCTTCGTGGTGTGTCTAAGGATATTGTTTCGGACCGTGATTCTTCATTCATCTCAAGATTTTAACAAGAACATCTAGACTCTGTGGGGCCGCAATTGAAGACAAGTACGGCTTTTAATCCGGCAACCGATAGGCAAACTAGACAGACTATTTAAACTCTTGAGGATTCACTAAACCGATCGACTTGATTTTATTGAACCCTCCTACAATAATAATAGTTTCCATGCAAGTATAGGCATAACGACTTTCAAAGCATTATATAGAAGGAAGTGTCGTAGTCTCATTTTTTGGATGATAGTTCCGATAAGATAGAGTTGTGAATGGTTTAGCAAGTGAAGTTGATTCGAATTAAAAATGAAGGCGACTCAATACCGGCAAAAGAGCTATGTTGTTCTTTGAGGCCTTGACATCGAATTTCAAGTTGTTGCTAAAGTATTGTTAAGGGTATCACCTATGAGAAGTGTGATGAAATTTGGAAAGAGGAGAAAGCTTATTCTAAAGTATATTGGTCCTTTCGAGATTCTAGCTCGTGTTGGAGAGGTGTCATATCGTTTGGGTCTTCCGTTAACGTTGGCGAAAGTGCATAATGTTTTACATGTGTCGCAACAAGAAAGTATGTGAGCGATCCTTTTCACGTCTTGGAAGCCGATTTGATCGAGGTGGATAAAGATCTTACTAATGAAGAAGTGACAAAGGGGATCCCATACGATAAGTTACGCTAGACGTAAGGAGGTGAGACAATATTGGTGTAAGTGTTATGGTCCAACCATAACGTTGAAGAAGCTATTTGGGAAGTCAAGGATTCGATGAGGGAGGGTATCCTCATTTTATCGAGGGGGGTGAGATATAGTTGTTGCTTAATTTCAATCTTCCGTTGCTTTAATTTTGTTATTATTGCCATTCGATTCATAGTTATTATCGTTTCCGTTGCTGTTATTCATATTGATCGGTTTGTATGTTGCGGTGTTGATGTTAGAAGGATGGGTGTGGCGATGTTTATTAAGTGATATTTGAGATAATTTGACCTAGATTAAGATTATTGACATTATTAGTGTTCCAGTTGGGGGAAATAGTTGTAGCTAGTAGTAATTAGTCTAAATTAGTAGGAACTGGTAGTAATTTTTAGTAATTCTTATTACTGTTTTACTGTAGGTGGTGACTTTGTAGCGGAGGACTTCTGGCTTTTTGTTCTTGAGCTTACTTGTTGATTTGGTTTACTAAACGTAACTTATGTTAAACCTACTTGGTTTCAGTGATGTGATTGATTGATGTGAATTAGGATATGATTTTGACATGTTGATTGGAGTTTGGGTGATTGATTGTGTTTTTGATATATTGGTGTTTGGAGGTGGTTATCATATGGAGCGGTTACGGAAAACCAGCTCCACTGACTCTATGGGTCGCTCCTCATGGTTCCTGCCATTGAAGAGACATTGCACTTGGTTTTGAACTAGTTTTAGGGGTGACCTGATGCGGTAAAGGCAATTGTGTTTACGACGTGCCATGGACAGGGTAGTGTGCTTGTTTATGGGACCGTGGTGCACTACTTAATGGCACCACATGTGTGTGATGATGATATTGTGATTTCATATGGTTGATTATATACATGATCGGTTGTGTCGCGGTCCCGTTACAAAAATAATTACCCACACTTAGGCTAACAACATAAGGAATGTAATTAGGGAAGTAGGGTGTCGATCCTCAGGGAGTACGTGTTAACTATGAATTGCTATGGAGTGATTTTCATTTAAGTTCGAGTCATTTGAGGTGGTTGTCTAGACTACTAACATGAAATAAAATGACAAGTATGTAAATGAAGATATTTAAATGACAAGTATGTAAATTGCAATAAAATAAATCTAATCTAATTGACGATAATTAAAATGACGAGTATTGAAAGACTACCTAACTAAACTAATAAAATGACAATAAAGTAAACTATCTAAGAACGATAAAAAAAATGACGGTAAAGTAAACTAACTAAACAACAATAAAATAAACTATCTAAAACGGTAAAATAAACTATCTAATCAAATTGATATAGTGAAAGAGAAATTCATGTAAAACGATTTAAAAGCTTTATTGATACCAACATTAGAATTACTATGATTGTCTAACCCTTGTAGCGGTATATTCCTCTCAGATTCGTACCGACTTTTTAAAGGGTCCTAACGTCCTCTCAGCCTGGTTAGGTCACTAAACCCCTATTGGTAGTCCTAATTCCCATCCCAACTCTCGTTTCTAAGATGGAAATTGACTAATACAAACAATTGTTCATGGCCACTAAACAAAGTTATAGAATTTGACACGACCAAAGGAAGAAACAAACTAGGTGGTTCTATTGGTATCGACTCTTCTTTTAATTCATTTTAACTAGCAAATCATTTCAATATTACAATTCTATTTATTGTATTTACACGATGATAATCTTACAATGTTATATCTAATTTATGTGATTAAGTAAATTAATAGGAAAAAGATGAACAATATTAAACTATGAAATAGAAGTACTACAATGATTACGGTGATTATATTAATAACGATTCTAATGATAAACTTCATGATTATATGATTAGACAGAATACAATATGACATGTTAAACGATATTTTAGTTTCAACTAGATTACTTTTAGGTGGGTTTCCTAACAACAACAATATGAAGACAAGACTAATTAGGTTATAGTTCATGATGATGAAAATTGCATAAGTAAAGGATAGAGAATTACCGAGATTGGAATGCAAATTATGTAAGAACGAAAATAAAGAACAAATATCCAACCCAATGTAATGACAAATGCTTATTGAAACACTAGAGAAGTACTAGGAAATTGCTGTAAAAACTAGTCTAGAATTGCATAAACTAGAAACTATGAACTAAAATTTGCAAGAAAGAAATATATAATGTGTATGCTAATTGTGTTGTGTTTTGATTTATTGTTTATTTGTGTGCTAATCCTTGGCTTTTATAGGGCTGCATGGCTGCTACATTTCGTCCAAATTCATACCCTAGACAAAGCCTTAAAACACTCCATTAAAGCTTGGTAGAAGAAGAGCCAAGAGACGTCCATCAGCAAACATACCCGATCGGGTATGTGGTAATCCGATCGGGTATGTAACCCAGATGGATTTTTCCGTCTCTTCCAATTTCGTCTTTGGGCACGGAATCCTATGCCTTGGTCTTGGTCAATATAACACGTAATTGGGCTTGGGCTAGTCCTCCTTTGACTTGGGTTGATGTTTTCCTTTGAGAAACAAAGTCAAGGTCCAAGATAAGTCCACTCGAGGAAGGATGTAGCGGAAAACGTAGTCAAATTGTGAAATGGCTATCATCGGTTCCTCGAAAACTCGTATTCTAGTGCCATTACTCCATAATGTAAGAAAATATAGCAAAACCGCTTCATTTCCTATAAAACGAGACAAAGTACGCAAAACAACTAGAATAGCAATATTAGCTCGTTAATCACTTAACAAAGTGTATAAATCATGTAGAAATCGAGCTAAAACGGGGGATAAATTAGTACAAAATATCACTTATCAAACTCCCCCAAGCTAAACCCTTGCTTGTCCTCAAGCAAACATAACAATCATAACCAGGACAAGGGTAGCAAACAGTGATCAATCTATCATACAAATCCCAAAACAATAAGCTCTTTACAAGTAGATGTATCATAAACCCGAAACAACAAGGGCAAAGGAAAGTGCGAATCATGGTTGAGATTTACATAACGGCGCAGCATAGAAAATATTCTTTGGACTTTTTCGGCTCTTTCATGATCTTTTGACAATGGACTCTCACGGTACACTCTTCACTCAAATTTTTGTAAAATAGGAAATATTAGTTCAAATTTGAAGTGACACTCTCCTATCTACAACTTATAAGAACGTGCCCGCAGTCTAGTATGGTAGACAATCCAAAATCACTAAGTAAGACTAATCATGATCAAAATGTAATGCAAGAAGCCAAGAGAAATAAAGAAGAGGCTTGGGAAATTTGGGTAAGAAAGTGGACAAACGATTTTGGTTATGTGGGGCTTAAGTCAAGCTAGTAATAACCAAATGTGTAGTGGATACTCAATCCAAATCATACCAATTCCCATAAACAATAGTCAAAGCCAAAAGCAGCATATTGGCTTATGACAAATCAAGTTACGACTTCCCATAATTTTTCTTTCTTTTCTTTTCATGGAAGCGTTTTTCCTCTTTTTTTTTCTTTTCTCTTTTCTTTTGAGCTTTCAATTTTTCTTTCATTTTTTTCATTTCTTTTCATAGCTCTTTTTTTTTCTTTTTTTTTCCTTTTAGAAACACGGGAATCAGCAATCCCAAGACAATAAGTTCACACCAATTGGTGGCATTATCAGAACATCGCAAAAGCACAGAACACCCCTACACATATAGTCGGTTACTAGCTCAACTAGGGTAGGCAATAATATAATGTAGCTAGAAAGAAGGGTGTTTTTGCGAAATGTGAACAAGAGTAAATGGCTTCAAAATGTAGATCATGATAGTAATACTTATAGAAAACGGAATAAAAACCATACTTATGCGTTTTGATGTGACACAGACTATAAGGAGAAACTACTCATTCCTAAACTGGGATCGGGTTCAGATGTACTGACCACTGGAGGCTCTACCTTACAATATGAGTAGCTTGCCAAAGTCAAGATCAAGCTTAATTAAGTCCAAATGCAATTTTCTACCTACTGTGTACAAGACATCCCCATGAATGCACAATCCCTCATAACATAATGAAACATCAGCTTATAAAAACTAAAAATTGAGAAATGTAAGATGGAAATGATCTTTTCTTTTTTTTTTCTTTTTTTTTGTCTCGAAAAGATAAACTAATAAAATTAGAAAATAAGCTAAAACTAGTCTAAATGCAATCCTAAATGCAGTAAGTTCTAAATGCAAATCCTCCCCCAAGCTAAAACTTCACATTGCCCTCAATGTGCATGCAATTATAACAGAAACAAACCGAGAAACGGTTGGTAGCACATAGAACAAGATGAAATTCTAATGGGAAAATGGCAAAGAAGAAAACGAAAAAATGCTAAAAATAAAAGAAAGAAATAAAAGCTTACAAAATGTCTAGCCTCCCCCAAGCTAGTATAAACAAGGGGAGCTCATCATCTCATCTCAAAGGCCACCAGCTACGGCCTCTCCTCTCTGAAGGAGGCGGCTCGGATGCGGATCCAGAAGCATCTGTATAGTAGGTATCATCTGCAGAATAATAACTACCACAAGAAGCAATGATCCCGGTAGGGTTGCTGGCTCCTAAGGACTGGTACTCTTCTACTTGGTGATCACTAAAATCACCTCTATACCCTCCAAAACTCTCAACGCCATAGTCGGTACCACAATAATCATGTCCGGTCTGCTGCACACCTGCATCATAAGTAGTACCATACCCCCTTCGGGCCAAGTATAGAAAGACGGGTGGGGGCCCTCAGGTCTAATCACACCTTGCCTAGCAAAGTGGTCATAAATTGGGGTGCAAAGCAAGCTGCTGGTCGGACTGAATTCTATTAATGGACAAGGTCAAGGCTTCAAACATGGCAGTGACGTCGCCCGTAGCGTGGGTCGACTGAGAGGATGATCCTACCTCAGGGCGGTGGGATCTAATCTGAACAGGGGGGTCACTGGGGGTAATATCCCCAACAGGAAGAAAGTAAGTGGGAGGGGGTAAGATAGCCTCACCCTCCTGAAGTTGAGGACGCTGCCTAAGTAATGGAATCTGGTTTACCTCATCGATCAACTTGACCGAATCACGGCCAGCTATCCTCCAAATCATATGGGAGTGAGAGACACGAAACCAATTAAGCTGAACAAAATAATCATAATCCAACCCATTTCCCATCTCGGTGGGAGGTGTACTCAATGCCTGGAGGTCAGTGGTGGCTTGGTTAAAACCATAAACTCGCATAGCAAGGTGAGTGATAAGACCTCCATAAACAATGCTAGTGTTCTTAGGATTAGTAGCTTTAGTCAACTGAACAGCAAAATAGTACGGAATACTAATCGACCATGGTTCTTCACCATTCACATTCAAGAACCCTCCTAAAATTGCTAACTCTACCCTTCTCACCAAATGAGGTTCAGCTCGGCCCAAAAAGGTCCATCCCATAAATCTTTGCCAGATTCTAATGGCGGGATGATGGATATGCTGGTGTGGGACATGGTCCCAACGAGAGACAGGGTAAGTAGAAATGGCGCTCTAAACCTGGCTAACATCAAAGCTTTCGGGAGGTGAGGTAACAGTATCCTCAAAGGTGAGATCGAATTGGCTGGCAAAGGTCCCTAAGTCCATACTATAGTCATCATTAAACAATCGAAACCGGACTTGAGGGATGGAGCCTCTATTCCTAGACCTATGCAACTCAAATGAGCTCAACAATTCAAGGGTCAATTGAGGGTAAGTCTTATAACTAAAGTTCGCACTAGCATTCATTCCTAGACCCCTAAATAACACCTTGACATGCTCATAAAGCTTCATGTGTCTTAAAGAAGAAACATCAAGGAATTTTGTAGCTCTCATACCTTTGCTTTTAATAATGCACCATTTTTGCCATTGCTTGTTTGAACTAAATTCCATATCCGGGAAGTCGGGATCATGCATAGCATCTTGTCCTTCTTGACTCCCGGTTTGATCATCGGCTTCTAACATTTCTATGTCTTCTACATGGGCTCTACTACTTTCTCCTTGGTTGGAGGTTCTTGCCCTCTTTGATCTCCTTATTGTAGGCGCCATTTGCTAAAAGGAGCTAGTATTAGAACACTTCATTATAAACACGATTTGATAGCATAAGTGTTATAATACTAGGCTTTCAAGCACAAATTCAAGTATAACAACATAAGTGAAACATTATCATGCTACTTTTGAGCACAAATTGATGTTTTTAAGCATAACAATATTTCACTAAGATGAACAACATTACACTTGAATCATGAGTTTGGCCACTACTCAAAGGTACTAATGCTAAATTGACATAATAAGATCATAAGTTCATAGTATAAAGCATGAATTCAAGCATCATACTACCACTTAAGCATAAGTTCTTAGCATATAGTAAAGATGAGTATCCTAATTGGCATATGAGCATTCAAATCATAGTAAGCATACTAATTAATCACTAACATTCACTCTATAACATGTAAGAAACATTAGAAATCAAATTTAAACAAGTTTTTCAAGTAAAATCAAGAACCCCCAAATTTGGGTTAGGGTTTGTTCATGTTGGTATCGACTCTTCTTTTAATTCATTTTAACTAGCAAATCATTTCAATATTACAATTCTATTTATTGTATTTACACGATGATAATGTTACAATGTTATATCTAATTTATGTGATTAAGTAAATTAATAGGAAAAAGATGAACAATATTAAACTATGAAATAGAAGTACTACAATGATTATGTTGATTATATTAATAACGATTCTAATGATAAACTTCATGATTATATGATTAGACAGAATACAGGATGACATGTTAAACGATATTTTAGTTTCAACAAGATTACTTTTAGGTGGGTTTCCTAACAACAATAATATGAAGACAAGACTAATTAGGTTATAGTTCATGATGATGAAAATTGCATAAGTAAAGGATAGAGAATTACCGAGATTGGAATGCAAATTATGTAAGAACGAAAATAAAGAACAAATATCCAACCCAATGTAATGACAAATGCTTATTGAAACACTAGAGAAGTACTAGGAAATTGCTGTAAAAACTAGTCTAGAATTGCATAATGTGTATGCTAATTGTGTTGTGTTTGTGATTTATTGTTTATTTGTGTGCTAATCCTTGGCTTTTATAGGGCTGCATGGCTGCTACATTTCGTCCAAATTCATACCCTAGACAAAGCCTTAAAACACTCCATTAAAGCTTGGTAGAAGAAGAGCCAAGAGACGTCCATCAGCAAACATACCCGATCGGGTATGTGGTAATCCGATCGGGTATGTAACCCAGATGGATTTTTCCGTCTCTTCCAATTTCGTCTTTGGGCACGAAATCTTATGCCTTGGTCTTGGTCAATATAACACGTGATTGGGCTTGGGCTAGTCCTCCTTTGACTTGGGTTGATGTTTTCCTTTGAGAAACAAAGTCAAGGTCCAAGATAAGTCCACTCGAGGAAGGATGTAGCGGAAAACGTAGTCAAATTGTGAAATGGCTATCGTCGGTTCCTCGAAAACTCGTAATGTAAGAAAATATAGCAAAACCACTTCATATCCTATAAAACGAGACAAAGTACGCAAAACAACTAGAATAGCAATATTAGCTCTTTAATCACTTAACAAAGTGCATAAATCATGTAGAAATCGAGCTAAAACGGGGGATAAATTAGTACAAAATATCACTTATCAAACTCTCCCAAGCTAAACCCTTGCTTGTCCTCAAGCAAACATAACAATCATAACCAGGACAAGGGTAGCAAACAGTGATCAATCTATCATACAAATCCCAAAACAATAAGCTCTTTACAAGTAGATGTATCATAAGCCCGAAACAACAAGGGCGAAGGAAAGTGCGAATCATGGTTGAGATTTACATATTGGCGCAGCATAGAAAATATTCTTTGGACTTTTTCGGCTCTTGCATGATCCTTTGACAATGGACTCTCACGGTACACTCTTCACTCAAATTTTTGTAAAGTAGGAAATATTAGTTCAAATTTGAAGTGACACTCTCCTATCTAAAACTTATAAGATTGTGCCCGCAGTCTAGTATGGTAGACAATCCAAAATCACTAAGTAAGACTAATCATGATCAAAATGTAATGCAAGAAGCCAAGAGAAATAAAGAAGAGGCTTGGGAAATATGGGTAAGAAAGTCGACAAACGATTTTGGTTATGTGGGGCTTAAGTCAAGCTAGTAATAACCAAATGTGTAGTGGATACTCAATCCAAATGTAACAACCCGAAATGTACTTTATTTTTCTAGTGAAAATATTTTACAGATACTTTTCAGCAAATTTAAGTTTTAATTTAGAATTTATTGTTTCCAGTCGAATTTGGAATTTCCGAGTTCGTATTTGGAATTTCCGCGAGATTCCATGAGAATCCCGTCTCCGCGAGATTCCATGAGAATCCGTCGAGTCGTCTTTGACTTTTCTTGACTTTTGAGTCGTCTTTGACTTTCTTGACCTCTTAAGTCGACTTTGACTTTCGTTGACTTTTCCGACTACCCCGTTACTTTGAAAAGACAGAAAATTATATTTTGAAAACTAATAAATTTAAGTTATTTTAATTTATTAGATTTCATTTGATTTTATGATAATAAATACTATTTTGAGTTTATTCGGAATTAAAGAGAAGGTTTACGGTTTAACCCCGAACGCATTTAACTATTCCCGAGTCAACTTAAGTCCCGAAACAAACCCGAAACCCGACTCTTGCATGAGTCACACGCCCATGTCACCTTTTTCCACTCATATTAGATCTTTTGATTACTTTAACTAAACTAATACAAATATCTAAGATATTTGTAACTTTATCAATCTGTCAGTTTAAATTACGCAAATCGCTTAAAAACAGACCCGATTTCTCTCCATTTCACACGCCTCTTTTCCCCCTCTTAGGATTAGATATTTTCTTTCTTTTGATTAAGATAACATAATATCTAAATAATATCTAGATATTTAATTAAACTAACTTACTATCTAATAATATCTAAACAATTACCATAATATATTTATAAAACCCGAGTCAATCCCGTAACAACAAATTCAAAACCCGACCCCCGTAATCCCCTATATTTACACGGCACACACTCCACTCTTACTCACTACTTATCTTTTCATTTTACACTAAATCAACTTAATATCTAATTAATACTTTCTTTAATATAATCATAATCGTTCTTCGTGTTCTTGAGCGTTCTTGATCGTTCTTGAGCAAAATCGTCACAAAACCTTCGTTACTTGGTCAAATCCGTCCTAACTCATATTTCTAGAGTCTCCTCTCCGCTCTTCATCTCCATGAGAAGATTATGAAGACAAGTTTGGTGACTCGTATATTTTAGAAGAAGATTAGTAGACGGGTTTTTAGTTCTTATTTTGGTGCTACTTGATTTTGTGCTAGCTAAGGTAACGATTCCGAGTTACTCGACGAATTAATGTTACATACTTTTGTTTTTGTTCCTGTTATTGTTATTTACGGTTTAAGTAGTAACATGATAAATAGTTATTATTATTATGTTGTATGGAATTCTTAACATGTTTAGTGTTCTTGACATATTTGGATGATTTGTTCATAATTATAATTTTAGTATGAATGATGGTTGAATTGGTTGTTAAAAATGGATGATGTTAATTAAAACATGTTAGAAATAAATTTGGATTGTTGATTTGTTTTGGCCGTGTATGGTGGCTGTTTAGGGTGGCTGAAAACCGACCCAAACCAGGCCGGTTCAGCCCAGTTCAGGCCGGTCCAGGCCGGTTCAGACTCGGTCTGGGTTGGTCCGGGGATTGGTCTTTGGG
>JAIUZE010012011.1:0-15557 GCA_022085475.1 Heliosperma pusillum | reverse complement strand
TCTTCCATAAATCATCAAAATGACCCAAAAAACATTTTGGGACCAGGAAGTACAACATGCTTAAAAATTTCGTGCCTTATCAAAATAAAACACAAATTTTCTAGTTTTATTTTGTTACTTTAACTCGTAAAAACTTTATAAAACCGATTGCATGCAACATCCTTATGCTTTTATACCAATTGTTAGGTTCATAGACCTACACTTAAGATATTTCTTAAGTAATATTAATTATCTCTTTAATTAGTTTCCAAGATATAATGCATGCAAACTATGTAAACTGAAATAGAGGAAGAGAAATGTTCCTTACATTGTAGTTTAGACGTGTATGGGCACAATTGTAAGACACCTTCTTACAACTCGTTCTTGAGCTAGATGATTTAGGATGAACTTCCAAAAGCTCCAAGTATAGGAACTCTCCTTTTGTTGCACCTGGACTTACCCTTAATCACTTAACTATTGATATACTAGAACAGTAGTCAAGTCCCCTTAAACCGAGTATGACACTCGAAATTTCTACCATAGAAAATGTCGAGTTCAAGCTACAATAACACGTTATATGAAACTTCTAAAGTTTCTAAGTATCTTGCAATTTCTAGTAAGATATTTTTATCTAATTATCTATTAGATCAAGTTGTGCATAAGAGAAGAAATGATCTTCCTCTTATGTATACAAAACCGGCACACCCCTTGGGAAGGGAGGGCATGCCTTTTTCTTTTTGTCTTATCAAAGCTCTAGGGTAGCTATAGGTATTAGGCTTAGTAATCATTTTGTCTAATCATCATTAGTATAATGTTTAAAGCCTAAACCTACCCAACCACCCCAAAAACCGGTGCACTTAACATAAAATGGAGTCCATTTTATAATTTATGATATTGTCATTTGTCACATATGTGATATGTGACATGTGACATGATCTTATCTTATAAATGTGCATGTAACTAATTTAAATACAATTTCATAACAAATAAATTAAACTTAACATTTTAAGTAATAATTTATAATCACATATAAATGGGTCATCTCATATTTGGTTAATATAATTTACAGCTAATTGTAATTATGATCAACCAATTATGCTTATCTCAAATTTTTCATAAACATTAAGCATTCTTAGTAATATAACAATTAAATTACTAAATTGAATCTTATTTAATCATATTACAATAAGATTTAATTCTCACTAATTATATAAAAAACTTGTTCTATCTAAAGGATTAATTAATGTGTATCGTTATACAATTAATTAATATTCTTGATTAGGGAATCGTCCTTTCGGTGTGACTTCAAAGGATCAACTGATAACCACCTGTTGGAGTAAGTGTCCTCAACAATAGTGCGATCACATAATTAAATCTCAATAATAAGAATACAAAAGGGATGATGAATATTATAGTCAACTGGTCAACATAAATCGCTAACGCTCAGCTCACTAGAGTTTGACGTTGCTGTCGTATGACGGTGTTGATCAGTTGATCCCTTGAGGTCACACCTAAAGGACAATCCCCTAATCATGAACGTTAATTAATTGCATAGTGATGCAGATTAATTAATCCCTTATATTGAACCAAGTTTAAATTGTAAGTGAGAAATATATCTTATTGTAATATGATTAAATAAGATTCATTTTAGTAATCTAATTGTTATATTACTAAGAATGCATTATGTTTATGAAACATTTGAGATAAGTAAAATTGGTCGATTATAATTACAAACTGTTGTAGATTATATTAACCAAATATGAGATGACCCATTTTATTTACATGTAATTATAAAATGTGACTTACAATGTTAAGCCTATTTTATTTGTTATGAAATTACATTTAAATTAGTTAAATGTACATTTATAAGCTTAATTACATGTTGCATGTCACATGTCACATGTGTGACAAATGACAAAATCACAAAAATAAAATGGACTCCATTTTACACATAAGAAACCGGTTGTAGGGTGATTAGGCTTTGAGTGTTGTTCTAATTAAGAATTAGATATAATCATTCACTAGCCTAAACCTATACCTAGCTAGTT
The DNA here is from genome assembly GCA_022085475.1 of Heliosperma pusillum. Taxonomy (NCBI): domain Eukaryota; kingdom Viridiplantae; phylum Streptophyta; class Magnoliopsida; order Caryophyllales; family Caryophyllaceae; genus Heliosperma; species Heliosperma pusillum. The sequence continues at coordinate 13,530 of JAIUZE010012011.1, read as the reverse complement.
TCTTGTGAAGAAAAAAAGAGAAAGGCAACACCCTTCCCCAAGGGGTGTGTGCCGGCTCCAAGTAAAGGAAAAAGAGAAGTTTTTCTCTTTTTAATTCACCACTTGATCTCATAATAAAATGCTTGCTTATCTCTCTAATTTTTCTTACTCTCACACTAGAAACAACTTGAGAAGTTTTTCTAAGATTTGAGTTCATAAATCTCTAATAAAATTACTAAGGTAGTAAAAGAGTTATTGGAAGATATATATATATATATATATATATATATATATATATATATATATATATATATGGGCGGGATCTTGTGCGAACAAGTTACGGTGTGAACCGTACGAACTAGCTAGATACACTTATTAGTACGGCTAGATACATCTACCGTAGATGTATCTAGTAGTATTCCTAGATGTATCTAGTAATAGTACGAGATGTATCCGTTGCCAGCTCATCCACGAACCACGTCACTGTAACCCCCACCACCAGCCCCACCACAATTACCGCCGTCGCCACCAATTACTACTACACAAGTCACCACCACCACCACCTACCACCAACGACCATTCTACCTACGACCACCATCACCTCCACCAACCTAGCCACGAACCTCGCCTCGCAATACCACCATCATATCTGCCTCACAACAACCACCATAAGCAAAGTGCATCATTTCTGGCCGTTAAAGACGTCATTAGATGCGAAATTATCTGATTTAAACCCCAACACACTCATATTTTTGAAATTCCTTTTCATTTGTTGTAGATCTACATACTAAAATGACAAAAAAAAAAAAGGAAAATGAGGATTGGAGTCAATTGATTGACCGTGGTGCGCCGAGGTAGTCGTTTTAGGTGAGGCGACATCTAGGACATCACCGGAATCATTGTTTGACGACGGTGGCAGCAGCAGACGGATGAACGGAGTCGTAGTCGTGGTACGCCTGAGCTTCTTGCAGTCGCCGGTGTTATGGCGAGCCGTAGCCGTCAGATATATATATATATATATATATATATATATATATATAGAATCAGGCTCCTGTGCGAACTCATTGTTCGGTGCGAACTGTACGAACTTAATATAAACCCTTGGATTAAATCAAATAGATGGCCCAGTCACTCTCTTCCCTCCCAACATTGAGTAACCCCTCTAACTTCACCCACATTCACTCAGTCATGCTCCCACACAACTCCAGCCACCACGCCCCCAACTAGACTTGGCAAAACTGACCCGACCCGAATAACCCGACCCGATAAGGCTGACCCGAGACCCGAAAGCTACCCGGAATTGCCTGACCCGAGGATGACCCGAAACCCGAATTGACCTGACCCGACCCAGACCCGACCCGAACCTTGACTGGCCCGAAAGAGACCCAACCCAAAATAACCTGACCCGAAACCACCGACCTACACACGACCCGAATTGAAATGACCCTAAATGACCCAATTTATTGTGATTAGGGGTGACAATGAGACGAGACGGCCCACGTGCAGCTCAAGCTCGGCTTGGTCCAAGTCGGCCCGTGCCAATTTGCCTAGACACGGGCTTGACTCCAAAACTAACTTGATCATTTTGACCTGAAAATGGCCTAAATAAATCGGATATGTATCTAAAATAACCCGACCCAAAATGACCCATACCCGAAATGACCCAGACCCGAAGTGACCCAAACCCGAAACTGACCCAAACCCGAAACTGACCCAAACCCGAAACTGACCCGACCCGACCCGACCCGACCCGAAAGATTGAGCAAACCCGAGATGACCCGACCCATATTGACCCGACCCAAACCCGACCCGTTTGACCCATTTGCCAGGTCTACCCCCAACCTCCCGACGCCGGAAAACACGTCGTCTACTGTTACCTTATCCAACCGACGTCGGTTATCTAAACTCCACCGTCGCTTTACCAATGAACTACAGCGTCGCTGTTGTTTCCCCTAGTCCTCGTCGTCGGCCCGTCGCTCGTACCATCACTCTTGTTGTAGTCCACCTCGGCCAACAAGCGAGGATGCCTTTCCGACCACCATTACGCATGCAAAAGACCGTCTCCACGTCCTCATCACCATTGATCTGATATTTGAATTGAATTTCATGCCTCATGTGGTAAAATCTCGGCGTTAGGTGAGGCGAGGTAGGGCTGGTGTGTTGGCTTGGCGTCAAGTTGTGGTGAATGGTCTTGTCGGGGTCGTGGTGGAGATGCGAAATTGCGGCCGCCGGTGAAGCATTTGGTGGCAGCCTTGTGTGCATATGTCGAATGATGTGAAAGTAGTAATATGCTAGTGATTCCTGGGTTGCATTTTGGGTGGTAGTGGTGGTGGTCGTGGTATTTTGGGGGTGCTGGTGGTCTGGGTTAAGTTGTTGGTATTGTTGGAGGCGGGGAAAGAAAGCAATGGAGAAGAAATTAGGTGGAAGGAAGATCGTCGGCGTCGTCAGATGTTGGTCGTATATCGCCGAGATGTTATTGAAAATGAATGCAATGGAGAAGTTATGTGCAAGTTTACAGTGACGGAGAACTGTGAATGCAAGCCCCAAAAAGTCGTGGAAATGGCTCAATCACTTTATTAATGAGTTCATTTTTAATTTTGTACCAATTGTTAATTCTGATTCTAAAGTCAATGTACTAGGTTGACAGACAAATTCAATTTGTTGATTTATGTCTTTTGCTAAGCAGATGGAAAGTCATGTTACCGACAATGCCTTCGCCAAATTTATTAACCAACTTGACATTTGAACCTTTAAGGCCGGAAATACAAATGTATATAAATCAATTACAATATTTATACCAATACAAATGTATAAAAATTAAGTGGAATAGTTATAACATCTATCGTCAATGATATTGAAATTAAGTACCACTAGGTACTCTCGTTACAGTTGTTAGATACATAAATCTAATTACCTAGATACAGTTTTTATGTTTCTAGATACACACCTCCAACTTGCTAGTTTAGTTTAAGTTGCTAGATTAATACATTTAGCTCGTTAGATACACTCTTTTATGTTACTAGATATATAGCTTTAGCTTGCTAGATACGGTTATTTAAGCTACTAGATACGGTTATTTAAGCTACTAGATACATAATTTTAGCTGGCTAGATACACTCTTTTAAGTTACTAGATACATACATTTAGCTTGCTAGATAAACTCTTTTAAGTTACTAGATACATATCTTTTACGTTGCTGGATAAACTCCTTTAAGTTATTAGATACATACCTTTAGGTTGTTAGATACACTCTTTTAAGTTACTAGATACATACCTTTAGGTTGTTAGACACACTTCTTTAAATTACAAGATACATACCTTTAGGTTGCTAGATACACTCCTTTAAGTTACTAGATACATAACTTTAGCTTGCTAGATACACTCCTTTAAGTTACTAGATACATAGCTTTAGGCTGCTAGATACACTCCTTTAAGTTACTAGATACATATATTTAGGCTGCTAGATACACTCCTTTAAGTTACTAGATACATAACTTTAGCTTGCTAGATACATTCCTTTAAGTTACTAGATACATAGCTTTAGCTTGCTAGATACATTCCTTTACGTAACTAGATACATAGCTTTACCTTGCTAGAAACACTCCTTTAAGTTACTAGATACATAGCTTTAGCTTGCTAGATACACTCCTTTAAGTTACTAGATACATAACTTTAGCTTGCTAGATACACTCCTTTAAGTTACTAGATACACTTCTTTAAGTTAATAGATACATAAGAATAAGATAAACTAACAAGTTATCTTTGCAACATGTCGTGCTTAAGACGGAATAACCCGTCTAAATATTTTAGACGGGTCAAGCTCCCTCACAAAAAACAAGTGGGGCAAGTGGCATTATCCCCCCCACTTGCCCCACTTGCTTTCTTGTGAGGGGATTGATCCGTCTGAAACTTTCAGTCGGGTCGTCCCGTCTGAAATGAGAATTTATGTTATCTTTGGATGTATCTATAATAGTATGATTATTATTATTATTATTATTATTATTATTATTATTATTATTATTATTATTATTATTATTATTATTATTATTATTATTATTATTATTATTACTATTATTATTATTTATCTTTGGAAATGTATGTATATTTCAATGGTCTAAACTCATTTACAAATTCTTATAGATTAGGACGGCATAACTTCCACTATAATGTTGCAGCAATTTCAATAAGTCTGATATTCCTTTGAAATATGCAGGAATCCCGAGGTTCTACTGAAGGTTGAGCTCAAAGTTCAACATCATTTAAACGAGTTTCCCACTGTAATTCAATTATTAAACTTTCACTCGACATTTTTGGCCACCATAGCGACGGCGACGCCACAACTACCACGCATCACAGTTGCTATTCTCCAATCGTCGCAACCTCCAGCTTCACAGTCGATGGCGGTGGGCAACATACCACTATTTTCATCACCGGCAGAAATGGGTAGATCTGAACAATTAAAAAACAATCTTGGTTGCTCTGAGATCGACCTCGCCGTAGAAATGGGTTCACGACAAGAAAATTATTTGCTGGTGTTGTTCTCTGTTGGTCCGATAAGCATTAGTGGTGGAAAGGCAGGGAAAAATGGAGGTCGTGGTGACCAAAGGAAGGAGATGCGTCGACGCTAGTCATCGGTGGTACGACGGAGTCGCTAGCTAACTCCGGCGGCGACGGCGGCAGGTGGGGATGGGTGATGAGAAACGAGAGTGGAGGGAGGTCAGGTGTGGGGGTAGAGAATAAGAAAGGAGGGATTAAGTTTGTGTAACTGTGTCTTAATTTTTCATGAGATATAGCTACAGTGTTTATGAGCCACAGTTCGTACAGTTCGCACCGAACTCTAGTTCGCACGGGAACCCGCCCCTATATATATATATATATATATTTAAGGGCTTCTATTATATTACTTATAGTAATAATATAGTAGAGATTTGGGTATTGTCTTGGTGCAACAAAAGGATAGTTCTTATACTAAGGACTTGGAGATTCATCCCTAATATTATTAGCTCAAGAACAAGAGTAGGAAGGAGTCCTATCTTGTGCCCTTATAAATCATGTAAGGAACAAATTTCTTCTTCCTTATTTGTATTTTATTTATGCATGCATAAGATCTATATAGTTTAAGAGTAAACTATTAGTTTTATGATATTAGAAATGTCTAATATTGAGTTTAAGAAACTTACACCACCGTCATACGACGGTAACGTCAAACTCTAGTAAGCCAATCATTACTGATTAATGTGGACCAGTTGACAATAATGTTAATCATCCCTTTGGATTCTTGTTATTGAGATTTAATTAAATGATCGCACTATTCTTGAGTAATTTAATTGTTATATTACTAAGAATGCATTATGTTTATGAAACATTTGAGATAAGCAAAATTGGTTGATTATAATTACAAATTGTTGTAGATTATTTTAACCAAATACGAGATGACCCATTTTATTTACATGTAATAATAAAATGTGACTTAAAATGTTAAGTCTAATTTATTTGTTATGAAATTTCATTTAAATTGGTTAAATGCACATTTATAAGCAAAATTACATGTTACATGTCACATGTCACACATGTGACAAATGACAAAATGCAAAAATAAAATGGACGCCCATTTTACATGGGTGCACCGGTTTTGTGAGTTTAGTGGGTAGGATTATAGCTTGTAAGTTTGTTCTAATTGAGAATTAGACCAAATCATTACTACATAAACCTATACACTCAACCTTTCTTGTGAAGAATAAAATGAAAGTGACCACACACCCCACCATGGGGCATGTGGCCGGTGCATATGTACAAAATAAGAGGGATTTTTCTTCTTATAAGGCTCCATCCATCTCATTCAACATCATACATGCAAATAGCTTATCTCTCATAAAAAAAAAATTATTCTCTCTCTAAGAAAAACTTGAGAAGTTTTCTTACAACTTGAGTTCATAATATTTCTAATAAAATTACTAAGTGTAGTAATAAGGGTTATTAGAAATACTTTTAAGGGCTACTACTTCTAATATTACTGTAGTATTTTAGTAGTGATTAAGGGTTGTCTTGGTGCTACTAATAGGAGTGTTCTTATACTAAGAACTTGGAATTCATCCTCATATTCATATCTCAAGAACAATATTTGAAAGGAGTTCAAATATTGTGCCCATTTATTCATAATCTATGTAAGGAAATTGTTTCTTCTTATTCTTTTGTTATGCATGCATAAGTTTCTTTAGTTTAATGAGTAAACTAATTGTAAAATGATATTAGCAATGTCTAATATCGAGTTTAAGAAACTTACAAGTGGTATCAGAGCTTTGGTTGTTGCATGAATAATTGATTTATAGTTTTTTCGAGTTAATGTAACTTAAAGAAAACTAGTAATTTGTGTTTTATAAGATAAAATCACAAAGTCATTAAAATGAGTAAAATATGATTTTTAGTGTTCTTATTACATTTTAATGAGTAAAATGATGTTTGAAATGCTAAAAAATGTTATACTTATCATTTTACCGTGAAATTCTTACACAATATCATACATGCATTTTAATTACTGTATGTAAAATTTCGTGTGAAGTGGACTTATTTATCATGATTTATGATTTTTATATAATAAAATGATATAAATGAAGGTCAATTGGTTAAAACAACTTCCGCTTTGAATCTGATAATGAAATTTAAGTATCTTGTCAAATTCATGTTTTCATGACAGACTGCAAAATTTCAGACTGATGTGATTTGTCTAGCATGATTTATGAATTTTTAATGTAAAAATGGCATAAATAGTAACTTATTTAGAAAATATAACTAAATTAAATTTCAAGTCATGAGAAAATTTTTCCTGGTTTCTTAAATGTCCCATATTTCATATCTAAAGTTGAAAATTTAATATGATTAATTTTCGCATGCTTTACGTATTTTATTTGATAAAACCGATAAAGCGCAACCGATTTTTCTCAAAATAAATTCTAAATTTTTAACCTTTATTTTTGACATTATGAGTGTCATGGAAATGTTCCAGAATGTACAAAAATTTAAAATTCAAAATTTGAAATTATTGTAATTAAATTTGGATTTATTTGATTAAAATATGATTTTAAAGTCTAATTTTGAGCAATTATATAACAACAAGTTGAATTATTGTCAAAAATTGAGTGATGACTAATTTTTGAGGCCTAAATCAGTTGGGATAATTAACTTGGAATTAAATATGATTTAAGTATTGTTTGGTGATTTTAAAGTGTTATTATCACGCATTTCCGTAAAACCGGGTTATTTATGATATAAACCGTAAAATAGGGCGTTTTGGCATTTAAAATGAGCATGTTTTATACATATTATTATGCTGCATATTTATTATGAATGTCATATTTTGGTTTATGTAATTTGGAATTATGTAATTTATTCCTTGTATGGCCTTAGTTTTAATCGATATTGCCCGAAATGTAAGGGAATATTGATTCGGTTGTAATTTAATGTGATCTCGTATCACTTTTATTGTATTATTTTATTTTACAAATGTATAATAGGAAATTATTGTAATTTTATTATATAATTTGTAATACCGGAGTTTCCCAGAGACGGTGTCATTCAGAAAGGAGTTCCGAGAGAGAGACGGTGACTTTGGGATGCGTGCTTATGAAGTTCAAGGGACCAAAGGAGTTGGTTTCCGAATTTGTAATAGATTATATGATTTTCTATTCTAGGAAAGGCCATACTAGGAGTTTTACTTTTATGCTTGCATTTTATTTAATATGTTTTGCATGCATTGCCAAATCGTCATAACATGACATGCATATTTCATCGAGTATTCGACCGTGTCAATTACAATTATCGATAGTTCATCAATTTAGTTCACTTAAACGAGATAGATAATAAATTGACATGACCTCTCATAATAAATAATTGAGATCAAGCCTTACCAAATAGTAGAACCCGTGAATCCCAATTTCGCAAGAAAGTAGGCTCGGCTCACCGGGGTGCTAAACTTGTTACGTTGGGTAAGTGGGGTAATAAAGGTTATTATTTCGAAATTTGGATTGAGCTCAACGGAATTATTCGCGACCGTAGCCGCATGTGTTCCGGGCTTAAGATAAATATTAAAGTAATATTATCGACCGAGAGTTCTAATGTAGAATCGATTAAAGAGTTAATCCCCCGAATTATGTTAATGAGGGATGAATCGGCTTACCGTGCCCAAGTTGATATGAATTTGGATCTCGGAATCATTTATAATAGTTGGGTAGAGGTCACTATTTAAATGTTAAAACTTGTTTAAAATGTTTACAAGTATTTAAAATGATAAATGTTGACATTTCCTTTATGTCTAAAATTGTAGTTAACTTTGTACAATCGCAATGGCTAGTTCATCCACCACCACTAATGCTCCAACTCTCAGGAATGTCTCATGGCTTCGATCCTTCATGGATCGATGCAAGTTAGAAAAGAATGGAGCAACTTTTGCCGATTGGGATGCACAACTCCGTTTGGCCGCGGAGGGTGACGACAAACTTCGTTACCTTACCGAAGCCTCTCCCGAAACACCTAATAAAAGGTCAACCGCCGCCGCAAGGCGAGCCTATGAGGCTTACCAAAAGGAAGCCGCCGCGATCAAAAATGTTTTGATCTTCTCAATGGAGGCCGATCTCCAAAGGAGTGTCATAAAGAGGAGGACGGCCTATGAGATCTATGCCAATCTTGTGACCATGTTTTCACAAGCTCCTAGGATCATTCAATATGAGACGGCTTCCGCGTTTTTTGACATGAATCTTAAAGAGGGCCAAAAATTTAGCCCTCATGTACTCAAATTGATTGAGCATGTCGAGACTCTCAAATTTCAAGGGGTTGACATTCCCGAACAACTCGTTATTGACCGTGTACTACACTCCTTTGGGAAAATCAAGGCATATGTGCAGTTTAGGGTAAAATACAATATGCAAAACATGAAAACCTCTCTTCATGAGTTGCACAAGATGCTTCTGCAAGCGGAGAGAGACATGGGGATAAATGTTAGCACCTCCAAGGATGTACTCAATATCAATAGCAAGAGTAAGGGGAAGTTCAAAAGGGGTGGTAATAAGGGGAAGAAGCCTCCACCTACAAAGGCAAGGGAAAATCTATTGAGAATAGCTCACCCAAGCCCAAGAAATCTGCCTCAACCGAGGACAAGTGCCATTATTGAAATGGCATAGGGCATTGGAAGAGGAATTGCCCCAAATATCTAGGAGATATCAAAGCCGGAAAAATTGTTTCCGTTGGTAAATTTTCATCCCTATCATTTATGTTATAATCTCAACTTTGGTATATAGATACGAGTTGTGATTCTTACCCTTTTTAATTGTAATTAGGGCATCCAAGCAAGGACAAAGGCAAGGACAAGCAAGCCTAATAAGGCTCTTCCCACCCATGGATGAAGACATATGGAAGCTTGGACTCATTTTGTATTGTCTTCCTTATTGGGTTGTATTTTGTGACATCGTTTTAGAAACTCTTTATTTCCTTGTTTGACAATGGAAATTTGTTTATTTCCTTTTATTAACATTTGGTTGTAATTGGATATTAGTGACTTGGTTTTCAACCCAAGTCACTCGGTTTATGGAAACTTTTTCATTCTAAAACTTGTCATTATACTCTATTTGCACTAATAACATAAATTGTATCGACTCAAATTGATCATATTAGTATTATGATGATTGGATCATTATAATAAAAGGCTAAGAATTTGATTCTCACTTTGAAAGATCAATTGCTAAGTCAAAATTGAGTTATTGAACTCAAAGTAGGGAGTCTACCAAACCAATTGGCCACAGCACTTATAAAGATTGTAATTGACTTGAATATGAGTCCACCTCTTTAGCTTATAGAACTAGTCTATCTCGAAGCTAAGATTCGATGTCTTTACAATAAAATCTTCAACTTAAGGTCATGTTGTGTTACATCTACCTTCCACATAAGTATGAGTACAAAATTGTTTGTGGCTCATAAGGCTATCTTTAAAGAAAATAGTTGTATTTTTCTAAAGATAGAGTGGGAGAAAATAAGCCACAACGTAAACCTAGTTAGGAACTAGTGAGGAAACCAAAAGAAAATGTTCTTAGGTTAGACTCAAGGCTAGTGAGGAGACCAAAAGAAAGCGTTCTTAGGTGAATCCTTTGACTAGTGACGAGACCAAAAGAAAATGTTCTTTATATAATGAGATTATGATCTATGAAGTGGAAGTACCTAGAAATTTTAAAAATTCGATTTTCTAACGTAAGAGACTTATGAAGCTAAATAGAATCTACGCAAAGGAATGATGTATTTGGAGTTGTCCAATGATTACTCATTCTATAGACATGAAGATGTTTTATTTAGAAGTGTCCAATTATAGTTGCATGGATAGACACGAAGATGTCTGCAAAAGCTATGCTTAGATCCATATCATCAGTAAAATACCTCATAGTTGATGTGTACAAGATACAGAACAAAACCACATGTCCAAATAGGGATTTGGAATAGGATGTGTACATGACACAAGCCTAAGGTATCTACCTAGAGGTTATGATGATCCTTTCTATTATGTGATATAAGAAGAGTTTCACTCAAATTGTCGAAAAGTCATGTATAGACATGAATTTCAGTGGGGGGTTAAAGTCACGTAAAGACATGAAGTTCAGTGGGAGAAATTGTTTTCCACGTGAATGACGTATCACACATTGTGAGTGACTTATTCATATTACCTTTTTGAAAGGGGTGGTTGGATTTTAATGCTGGATGAAAGAGGGCAACATGTATACTAAAATAAAAATCTATTGTGGAATAGAAGATTTTAGCTTGTCATTTAGAAAAGTGTCTTATATCGATAAGATCATTTATCTATTTCAACAAGTTAAATAGGTTATTTATGTTGATGAAATGAAAGGGTCATAGTCATCCATTGAACCTAAGAGTTTTTGATCACATGAGACCAATCATGTATGCCATTACATGCACATACCTAAATGAATTGTATGCTGCGAGCATGACAAGCCTATAACAAATCAATCCACATGAGTGTCATTGGATAGCCTACAAGAGCACCCATAGGGTTCTCAAGGAGAACTAGGGATTCATTCTTCTGTTTGGTAGAGAAAATTTAAATATGTGGTAAAGGTTACACAAACCCAAATTTCCAAACTTATAAGGATTTATCGAAATCCTAGGCGTAATTTTGTTATACATGAAGCGAATAACTAAAAGAGTGATTGAAGAGTCAATAATTATAAGCTTTACAAATAGAGACCTAGTACATTATTATGAGGATAAGGTGGCTTACAAGAAACTAATGGTAGATCCTTTCACCTAATACCTATCAGTTATAATGATAACAAGTGGGAGCATCTTTCAAGTTAAAGAGCCCAACAAAAGATATAGATCTAGCCATGTACGTAGATGAATTCATGTTATTAGGAATAACATTGGATGGAAGGAAAAAGCAATTCACAAGGTTGGAATAAATGAATACATGGTATACTCACTACCCAAGCCTTTATTGCATTTAATAAGATCGTCATGAATTGTCATGGACGAAATAAACTTTAGATTATATGATATGAAGCAATAACATTGTGTTGATTGTTCATATATGATAATCACATTTATCGTTTGAGTTTCTAAAACTCGTTTTTTGTGCTTTGTTATATCCAAATGGGTTGTAGAGACAATTTTGAAACCTATTAAAGTGGACTGTATTAACATAGCATTGGCTCCTAGCTGCTTATATGAGGTGACGTCTCCAAGTGACTAGAGTGTGATGCGATTGATGGCAAGTTCAAGTGCCATAGGGTCATAAGGGATGACCAGTCGATCACATAGACAGACTATAATATGTCGGGCAGTGACCGCTAATAGAGTTCTGGCAACTCTTGTAGCCTGGTCGTGGCAAGAGCTACTATAGTATTCTTTTTTAGTCAATTCTTCGACTAAAGACTGTTCGCCTAAGGTGGCACAGTTTCAGAGTGACTTTAATTTATACTCTACGACCTTCGTAACTGAGGTCAAATGGGCATCTTTTGGGTCATGATGAGCTGTGGCTATTCGAAGGGAATAGTGCGATATGAATTGTCCATCCCTTGTCAGGGTTGTTTTCAAATCTCAAGGCCACTCGAGGAGGAGTAAGCTGAAAATGCGTGGCCACACTCGGAAGGTATCTATGATAGATAATTTCGGTCAGACAGTTACTCTCCAGATCGAGTAAACCACTCATGATATGATCAAATGCAAGTACGACTGATATGTCTAGCTTTTATATGATTTTACTCCCTAATTTAGCTCGATTTTACATTATTATAATACTTTGTTTAGTATTTTTGTGAGCTAATTACGTGTTCGAGGTGCATTGCTCGTTTTTGCTATGTTTTGTAGGAATCTAAGCATTTAGAGGTTTTTCCTAACACAATTAGCAAGCACCAAAGTCCAACAAGCTAATGGAAGCAAAATGGACCATTAAAGGAGAATGACAAGCCAAACATGAAGATTTTTGAAATGGATTGAAATGCAAAACCAAAAATGAAGCCCAAAGCAAGGAATCCACAACTCAAGCATAGGATACTCCTTTAGATGCTCAAAGAAACCCTAAACTATGCAATTAACCGGAGAATTAAGGTGTTTAAAGGCATAGCTTAGGATTCCTTAGGCATTAAATGGTGCATTTAAGCAAATGCACCCGGATTAAGGAGGCCCCGATCGGGGTTTGGCTTCTGTGATCACAACCGTTTCAAGTCCCTCTCCCTATATAAAGGAGAGGGACTTCGACACTTAGGGATATCTTTTATCATATCTTTTACTCATCTTTCACATATCTTTCATAGCTTTAGTTTAAGCACACAAGTTTTTCTTAGTTTCATAATTAGTTAAACATTTAGTTATTACTTTGTCAAACACTTGGTTACATTTCAAAGTTGTAGTTCAATCTTTCCATACAAGCATTTGGGTTATTCGTTCTTCATTTCCGAGTTATATTTCTCTATTGCGGTAATCCTAATTCTAGTTTTATGTTAGTATTCATTTCCGTCATTTACCTTACGAATGATTTAGTTAATCGTAACATTAGTTAATCATAGTTTCATTGTTTTCTACATTCGAATCGTTAGTTTCATTCACTTAGTGTAGCACATTTTATTAACAAGTTATTTTCCTTTATAATTTCATATTCATCATGCTTATTATATCAAATAGTATTAGTTTAATTAACAATATGAGTGAGTAGTTTCATTTATCTAGGGATTAAGGAAGCCATGCATAATTAGTAAGTTGTAAATGTTAAAATAAGGATGAACTAATATTGATAAATTGTTTCTATCACATGCTTGTATTGTTTTATTAATCTTTGTTATTTGGCCAATTGCATTGATTAAATTTGTTAATTCATTCTATAAGTCGAGAGGCACGGAATCGGATTAGACTAAGCATGTATAGTAGGACGACCCTAGTCACAACGAAAGTTCTCTAAGACTCGACCTAAGGTTGACACTAATATCGAGAGATGGGTGTCTTTAGCCTAAACAATTAAACAATATTAAGAATCCCTATGTTTAACATGAGCATTAACGT
>JAIUZE010012009.1:0-14361 GCA_022085475.1 Heliosperma pusillum | reverse complement strand
CTACATATTACCAACATTATCTTCTATACTATTTCATAGAAGTCAACTATGACTTGTACAAGACATTGATAAAAGTAATTTCATCCATTGTCACCATTGTTAATATTAGCTTCAATCGTCATTTTACCATTACAGCAATCTACGAGTTTCATAGCATTTTATAGAGCCTCTGAAATGGCTATGCCCCGTGCCAACTCATACTCGCGACCTCAATACTCAATAGCCAATCTTGTGTATACAAAATGAGATGAGACCAGAATAATCAATGATCTACAGAGAAACAGTATACCTCAATATATAGTATATACAATCTTATTATTTCATTACAAACAGTGTTTATATCAGAAAATTACATCGTAGCATATTATACACCCGCTCCATACTACATATACACGAATAATATTTATAAAAACCCTATATATTGTACAAGTGTGATGACTTACTGCAAGCATTTCACAATAACAGAAAAAAAAACACGCGTGTTTTTTATTTATTTAACCATTAGTTGGCTTTTCAATTACTATTTTACATATGGTACAAATGGATGATTTTTCGCTGCATTAAAGAACTTGTTGGCTAGATTCATTTCTCGCGATTTGTATACCCATTGCAATCAATTCTATTTTCGGAAAATGCTTCCACAAGCTTGGGATAGAGCTTAGCTAGCATTATTTTGAAGCCGGTTGAGTTTCCCTTTCCATGTTCAGTTTTGGTGCCGAGCCCAATGGAAGTTCCCTCCATATATGCCTTGCAAGCTGATAGAATATGCTGAGACCGTCTTTCATAATGCTCTTTTACCAATCCTTCAAAATGCTGTCCAACATAAAAAAAAAAAAAAACAAAGAGAATGAATCTGAGTCACTCGTTTTGGGGTTTCCGACACCAAGAATATTACCCTTGTGAAGAAATTATTCAGTCATTTGAGTTTCAGAAGGATATAACTGGCTCACTGAAAACGGGTCACTCAAGTTGGTATCGAAGCATCATCGTTCAAATCTAGTCATTAGGTCAGGTTGATTCGGTTTGGTCTACTCCAAAGTGTTCTTTTTAGGTTCAACTAGGGTTGAGGTCAATTTTAGTTGGGTAGGTCTACAAGTACTTGAAGTACACAAGCAACACCCTTCTTTTGAACATTCTCCTTAGTGAAAAATGGTAACCATCTCTTAAAATCCCGTCAGCTAAAACCAAACTGAAAGGCATGAGAATGCTTTATAACAGAAGCTGGAAGATAATCATACCTGGGGTGGCTTCCGCAATTGATATAACATAGATTTGCAGGTACCCAGGTAAGCATTTTCATTGTAGCTCATCGAGTTCTTCTCTCCCTCGGCTCTTCCTTTCTGGTCGTCATAGCCTGCCTCATTAAAATATGGCTTCTCATTAAGAACTAGTGCCTGAAGAGAGAGAAGAACTTGAAGAACAGTGGAGCTCCCAGGATTCCATACTTCAGTGCCTGTTCCATTCCATGTATTGAGAAGGCTGAGACACACTTTTCCTGACTCGTACAGATTTGGATTGAGTCGCAAACCACCAGAGTGGTAATGCACAAGCTGCATCAAATTATATAGGGGTAAAAAACACAATCCGATCATGTCTGATTAACAAAAAGTTGGATTACACTTTTGTTACTGTTTAGGTTATGTGATGTCCAACCTCCAGACTGTGAGCTTTTGGGATTTTGTTTAAAGTCGAGTTTACAAACACAAATCCCCCAACCAACATGATTTGACCTTATTCGAAGTAAGATAATCTTATACAAGTTGGAAAACAAACACAAGTACTATCACTTACAGGTGGTACTTGAGGATAATCAGGTGGAAGGAATATATCAAAGAAGAAAAGGCCATCGTGGTATGGGGTTCCAGAAGCACCAACGATGGCTGCACGAATAAGATCTATCCTTTCCTCATAAATCCGAACATAGATTGTTTCTGCTTCAGTCAAAAACTCTTGTTAGCAACAGATCAATAAAAGGAGATAGCGCTAATTATTAACTTAGCTACATGCTTTATTTGCAAGATAAGAAATCATGCAAACCTGAAAACGGTTATACCATACGGGTTCAAATCAGGTTATTTAGGATGGGCAGTATTTGGGTCATTTCTGACACCTTGGGAGAGTTTGGAGTCAGGACACTTTCTAGGCCAGTGGTTATGAGTGAGGTAGTTTCCAGGTCTAAATTACCTTGTTATTTGTGTCCCAAAGAACAAGTGCTAATCTAAAACGCCAATATGTATGTTCTTACCCGGAAGATCTTTCTCTAGAATACTCCATTCTTGCTGAACCTTCTTCAGCCAACCTCTTCTCACCTAGAATCACAATTTGAGAAGATAAGGATATAATTCCGCAACTCAACAAGTTGAATGAACTCCTTACAAAAGCAATGACTTGCCTGAGATAATGTTGCTTCCTTAGAGTCACCATCAACAAAGTGATGATCAGAGCAATCAACCAATACATCAAACTGTCTAAATTCGCCTGAGCCTCTATCTTCTGATGCCTGCATTGGTCCTGTGTTATCCATTTTCTCTTTCGTTTTCTGCTCGTAATTCATGGTCTCATAGACATCAACTTCACTGTTATCATACGATTTGAGCATGTCTTGCCCGTCAAAATGACCAATTTTCCCTCCATCAATTGTGTGGACACATGATGATGGTTGAGGCAGAGACATTGTGCCATGCAAACTGAAGATATTTGCAGCAATGCTAGTAAAGAACCCCATAGCAGCTTGTGAAAGGCTGGAAAGCCGAGATGTGTGGTCATTTTGGCAGCTCACAACAGTAGCACCACTGGTGTCCGATACATCCTGGACATTATACAAATGTTTTCAAGCAAATTAGTTTTTGTTTCGATGCAAAAGTATAACTAATCCCAATAAAAAAATTATGTACATAGTATCTTTGTATTTCTATGCTGGCGGGGAAGACAATCACCTGATGGTCCACAGATCGCCTCTCGTAGTCGGCCACTTCATTGCCAAATTCAGCAACAAATTCTCCTTCATGACCATGAATTGCAACTGACCCATCATCTTTTTCCATGTGAAGAATCATAAAAGGAGCAACCTATAAACATCAAATTTACAAAAGTTTATCTCAACGCAATTGCTTCAGTAACAGAAGCATGCCACTCAGAAAATAGTACTCCGTAGTAAGGACATCAAGAATCAGTAATACCCAGTTTGCACCAACTTCTAATTACCAATTTAGTACTCCGTGGCTAGTTTTCAAGATGATCCTATCACTTCTCAAATTACAAGTAGGAAACAGCTTTAAGCATTAAAAAATTCTAGGAAATTCATACCTGTGTCACAACTCCGTTAGCCCATTGTACCTCAATCTCTCCACTATTGACACCAATAATAGTGCCTATACAGGACAAGAAATATTTCTTGTCAGTTTCACTCAAATGTGCTCCATTGTCCTCATCCCCCAAGGACGTTAGCTTCGCCATGCTCTTTCTGCCAAACTGGTCAATAAGATTGTTCTTATTTGACTTCAACACAATGTCACCAATGTTATAGGAGAAATCAGGGTGTTCAACTAATTCATAAGCACTCACAGTCTCAAACGTCCCCTCATTCAAAGAACTTCCATTCTCATCCATATTTTCCCATTTTACCCGAACAGTTCGCTCATTTGCATCGACAGATTTTACGATTCCCCATTTTCGATCATTAGATGCCATAAACTCGTCAGAATTAGTCTTCTCCATAACAAATTGTCCAGGGAAGAAGTCATGAGCATTCACAACACTCACTGGAAGGAGGGCTTGTGGGTCCAACCCCGATGTGCATGTACCATCTTGCCACATAACATCTACTTTGATCTTCTTCTTCATGATGGAAAATGTCGCGTCAAGATTCCTAAGCATACCAGATTCTAAATTTTTAACATGTGAAGTAGCAGCTGGCAGGATACACCAGTCACCAAGGTGCCAATTTGAATGTGAAAAGCATGACAACAAAGTCAAGTCTCTGGGATCTTGCTGATAGGGTGGAGGAATGGTGGTGCTAACACCGACAATGATGGAAGAAATCCACTCAACATATACAATCCCAACATCAACTGAAAAGACAGTTCCTTCATTCTGATTTCTTTTCGATGTGCCACATAACCATCCCGCTGGTTTGGACCCACTAGGCTGATCAAGTCGTACTCTTTGACCAGGGTGATAGGGATAGAGAGAGTCGTCAAGCAGATTAGGAGAAAGTGGCAACAGTCTAGCTTGATCGGTTGCCATAATTTCGCACTTAGTTCCATCATCAAACACTATACCGACATTGTCAACCACTTTCTCGACTCTCCCAACCCATGGACCATGAATCACATAATCCCCAACCAGAATGGAACGCATCCTTAAAATTTTTCCAGAATTGACATCTTTTACGACTTGCCCAAAAACATTGTCCAGGTCAACATACATATCAACTTTTACTATTTTACCCATCTGGCCAGTTGGATTCCCTGCAGCACATACAATGTCACCATGCATGAATGCTCTCTCAAATGAGAGAAAATCGTCTATCTTTCCAATGCTATCCTCGAGGCAGGACAAAATACTTTGAGCATGTCCACTGTATATGGAAAAGATATCATCTTGATCATCACTGCTTGTCTCACTGAAAGTCTCGACGTCAGAGTAACCAAACATTTCCATTGTCATGATTCCTACAGCAGTAATTCAATCAATTACGTTTAAGATATAACCAGGGAACAAAGAGTCAAATCACCATACAACAACAACAACACTAACAACAACAAAATAATTGGGGTTGGTTGAACATGAATCATCAATCAGAAACCGTCAATGAATGGTGAAATTTTGCATCAGCGAAATAAAAAGTGCATTGAACTTGGATAAAAGAAAGTAGTGACAGACATACCTTGTGCTCTGAAATGAATACTCCAGGTAGCGGAATGTTAACGGATCTGCTAGAGCAAATGTTTTCTTTGAAGGGACTGAAAGAAAGATCTCAGATGATAAGATTCAATAGAAGTGACCAGTTGATAGTCTGTTCTTTGCAGACTTAGTTCCTCTATGAAAAGATATGATAGATAGGTAATTACTACTGGAGATGAAATGCCAAAGGAGATTTGCCCAACACAATGGACGCCAACAGAGATATGCCCAACAAATGGACTAAGACACTAAGTATTGCCAAAGGAGATTTGCCCAACAAATGGACGGAGACTTGCCAAAGGAGATTTGCCCAACAAAATGGACTGAGTATTGCCAAAGAAGATTTGCCCAAAATTTTGGACAGGATATTGCCAAAGGAGATTTGCCCAACGAATTGGACTATGTATTGCCAAAGGAGATTTGCCCAACAAATTGGACGGATATTGCCGAAGGAGCTTCACACCGAAAATGCCAAAGGAGATTTGCCCGAAGGACTTCAATTTCTTTGTTCTTCAGGAATAATAACTTTGTTTAAGCCAGCAGAAAATGAGAAAGTGTGCACTTGTTCCACCCAACGGCCAACCTAGGAAACAACTACAGAGTACTACGCTGCTACACTAGATTTAAACACAGATCAAAATAAGGAAGGATAGAATGCCAAAGGAGATCCGCCCTTTAGCCAGTATAGGAGACGAAAGAAAGTGGAAACCAAGAGTTACCCAAACGTAACCTATCTACTTCTGTGCCGAGGGAGATTCGGTAGGAGAGCTAAGATTACAAATATTTATATTTGTATAGCCAATGAGTGATATCACTGCTCTGGTTAAAAACCATAGCTATATTTCCCCGAAGGAAACCACGCCTACTCTACTACGGGAAAACTATGCTAGTCACTATTATAGATCAACAAGAATTCAAGACAGCAACAGCAGCATTTCTCCACGATGTCACTTCATGGATGTAAATGCACTAAATCCCTTCCGGTTGCTCAAAGTAGAACAACCACAACAACCATAGTAAAACCTCCATTTGACCTGTCGACAAAAGAAAAAGTTAGTTCTCTTTGCACATTAATCGCCATATTCCATTAACTATCGCAGTATTGCAGTTGACATAGAGCGCGTAACATTTTATAATTATGGGCTACAACAGTTCAAGAGAAAGTTCACAAAGTACATATACTTTTAGGCTTTGAAATGCAAATTGACACAAGGAATTATATTATTACATCTAACCAACAACTTCCAATCTAATATAGTGCCTCAACGACTCCCATGACCCCAAGGTCCCCAACTATGGCGAATTGGCGGGTAATGGGTCAGATATATACAAAGTCTTGTCCTTGTGCTAATTCAACACCAATAAGCTATGATCCACAATGAAAATTGTATCGAGAATTGCATTGAATGACTGTTACGTGAAAATAAAACGACTTTATATAATTTTCACGTAACAGTCACGCAGTATTATTTTAACAAAAGAAATTTACATAGCCTTCCAACACAAGGAGCACAGGTCTAATTAACAAAACCTATCAAAAAAAAAAACCTAACAAATGAAAAAAAAAAAAAAAAAGTAAAAAAACTCACATGATGACTAGACAGTAAACAGCAGCAACACAAAAATCCAACACAACTTAACAAATTATATTGAAAGAGATATTATCAGAAAATGGAAGAAAAGGATAAATATATTTCAGTTTTTAAAGCAATGTAAATACTTTGACTAAGCAATATAAACACATCATATTTACAAAATCACAGAAACCCATCAATTAAAATGACAAACAAACAAGATATAAAGTATTTTTGAAACAAATTAAATGAAAAAACAAGAAAATTTCCAAGTTTTCAAGTAAGTGATTGACATACCACTTTCTGGAATTAATATGGCAAAGAGGGTGGAAAATTTGTTAAGAGTAGATTAAAGGAATAAAACCCAGAAGGGAAAAGATTAGAGTTTTGAGATTGTTCATTATTATTATTAAACTAAAAAGAAATGATAATGGAGATTGTAATTAGGCAAGTAATGAGGTGAAGGGTTGATATATTTGGAAATGGATGCTGAGAGAATAAAGGATACGAGGAGCAGAGACAGAGAGAGTAAAGTGTTTTCCAACTTCCAATATGAGAGTATATACCAACAGTATCGCACTATCGCCACATCTACCGGGCGTACTTATATCTTACTCGTTAAAGACTTAAAGTAATGTTGGCAAATAGGGGAGTTGACATATTACAATTTCACGATCACAAAATGTCGTTGAAGACTGATATATTCGTCTTTAATTTAAAATAGCTCGGGTTACTTTTTACAAAGAGGCAATTTCCTAATTGTCTTTTATAAAAAGCAACTTGACCCGTTTTCATTAAAGGCCGATATACACGTCTTCAATGAAAATAGTGTTTATATACTCCGAATACTTTTGCCCAAGTATTCGTCTTAAGAAATACTTGTATTCCTTAAAAACGTTATCATTACACTCAAAGGAAGAAGACCATCCTCCTCATTTCAATTTTGATCTCGTCGAAAATTTTTAAACATGTCTTACATATTACCGCATGATTTGAATATGGCTAATTTTTTGCATTTTATAGGCAACTTGCAGCGATTTAGTATGTATTTATCTCATTTTAAGGTTTAGGATGAATACGTCCATTTTTAACAAGAATTTATCAAAAGTTAAAGGACGTATATGATAAATGATAGGTTTATTAAATCAAAAACAAAAAATAAAATTTAGTTATTCTTTCTCATATAATAACTTTAACACTAATTCTCATTAAAGACGGGGAGAGTTGTCTTTCACATAAAGACAAGTGTGAAACCAAGTGGATTTTCACTTGTACTCCCACTTGCCTCTTTGTGAGTGACATAGAAAATAGATATGCCCGTCTTCAATGAGAGTCGTCGTAACTTTAATCGATTCAAAATCAAACATAAAGAGTTATTGGTACGCAATTTGATGTTATCTACTGCACTACGCTAAACACGACGTAGGTATACCTTACTCTCTCTGATCCAGATCAAAGGTAAAATTCATTTTTGGTTGTCAAACTTTGAAAACTTTCACGGAATGCTGTGTTACATGTCTGTGTCGTGTCCTCTCCATTTTGTGCTACCTAGTTTATTATCGTTTTAAGTTACAACGAAAGAGTGGTATACTGGTATGTGCCATCTAGGGGTGAGCAAAACCGTATATCCGATACGGTTTTGAAAACCGTATCGGATATCCGGTTTTAAAAATCTCAATTTTAAGTATCCTTATCCGATACGGATTTTCCGTATATGCGGAAACCGTATATCCGGTTTTTCCGTATATCCGGAAACCGTATATCCGGAAACCGTATATCCGGTATCCGGTTTTTCATTTAATTATGTGAAATTTTATGTCTTATTTTTAATTTTTTTGTGATTTTATGATTTTTCTTAATAAGTTAAAAGAGTATCACATATTATAAGAATAAATAACTTAAAAATGTATAAAAGTAATAAGATTGAGTCACGGATATACTCGACATTTAGTGGTTTTATGATTTTATTTTTATATTTTATATTAAAAATAGGAACCGTATCGGAAACCGTATATCCGGTTTCAAATTTTGCCGATACGTATCCGATACGGTTTTTTATAAATCGTATCGTATATACGGAAATTCGTATCGGATATACGGAAATCCGCATAATTGAAACCGTATATCGTATCGGATACGTATAATAAAACCGTATCGTATATTTTTGCTCAGCCCTAGCGCCATCACTCCCAAAAATAAGTTTTGGTTTGATTGGTTTTACACTTTGTAAATTAACATTACAACTGTAAAAAAAATTGTGATGCATGTGAAAAAGCGGTATTAAAATACATTACTTTTACTATCTTCCATCTACAATGATCTTCCCACTTTAATAAAATGCTTCTTACATAAATTATTAGAAAAAATGTGAAAGATCATTAGATCATTATGGATGGAGGAGAGTATTATTTAGATTAATATATCCTTTCTAATGGTAATGATAGGTATTACTCCCTCCGGTCCGGTCAATTGTTATCATTTCATTTTGACATAAACACAAATGAAAAAGTTGATGATTATTTGTGATTCTACTTAGTGGATGACAAGTGAAAAAAAATGTTATTGAGTAATCAAATTACTCATAGAAACTTTTTAAATACT
This sequence comes from Heliosperma pusillum, assembly GCA_022085475.1. Classification (NCBI taxonomy): domain Eukaryota; kingdom Viridiplantae; phylum Streptophyta; class Magnoliopsida; order Caryophyllales; family Caryophyllaceae; genus Heliosperma; species Heliosperma pusillum. The sequence continues at coordinate 5,281 of JAIUZE010012009.1, read as the reverse complement.
CCCTCCAATCCAATCCAAACTAGCCACTCACTTTTTAAAGTCAAACTTGTTAAATATTGACCTCGATTGTATTAGGTCAAATCTTCAAAATTTATATTTTTACGTTTTATATAAGAAGAGGATTCGGAAAATTATAATTTTGACCCAAAAAATAATATATAAATGAAGAAAAACGTAGTTAAAGTGTCGTCTCGTAAACCGCAAAAAGTCAAATGGATAGTTTGAATTGGATTTGAGGAAGTATAAAAAAAATAACAATTGAGTGAGACACGTTAAAAAGAAATAGCATAACAATTGACGTGGAGGGCATTTGCTAAATTAATTTTTCATTAAAACGGATAGTATCGTCAGAAGTCAGACTAGGTAGTTTGGTGGAGCAGTGGAGCCTACCTATAAAGCGTATGCATGAATATGATACTTTAATTTAAAGGAGAAGTAGACTTTAGGCCATTTTCTTTTTCTTTTGGAAGATGACAGGCATTGATGAATTATTAACTCAAAATGTATGTGATCCCCACAAGTCCACAATGAGACAATCATATTACATTACAGTTAGTCTTGCTTCAGACGGACCATTTTGGTCTGAAGTAATAAGACGGGATTTTGTAACGACTTTACAGTTAGATGTAACCACTATTGAAAACAAGCTGATATAAGCTGTGGTTACATTTTATCAAAAAGTGGCAACATAATCCCGTCTTATTTTTCAGACGCAAATGGTCCGTCTGAAATAAGAATTTGTGATTACATTAATACAGAGAATATTTAAACAATGGTTAGGATTGAGGAGTAATTAAGTTTGTCATTGATGTTGCTTGAGATTTGACGATCCGTCTTATTACTTTAGATAGATTAGGTTGTTAGGGTTCCTTACAAAAAAGCAAGTGGAGAGATTATCCATTATTCATCCACTTGTCCATTTGCTCTTTTTATAAGGGAATTTGACCCGTCTAAAACAATAAGACGGGTCATCCCGTCTGAAATGAAAATTCGTGTTAAGCTTGCCCAAATATTACACAAATGTAAGAGACTTTTATGAATACATTATTAAAGATATGTGATTGATATATTATTGAGTTATGAATTATGATCTAACTAGTTTAAACCCGTGTAGAGTTGCACGTGTATATTGATTAAGACATGTTATTATCTAATCAAAAGTGTAAAAAACATGATTGAATTTTGCACTCTGTATTGTCTTTTTATGTGTCATCTCATTTTTTGAGATACTATTTTCTCTCTTTAATATCTTTCGAAGTAAGAATTAATATTATGAAATATATATTTATTTTAAAGCTCTTTTCATAAGGAACTTAATGGTATAATTTTAATTATTATTTTATAAAAAAAATAAACTTAAAAGCTCACTTTGAAAATAAAAAGGTCATTTAAAAAGAAAGAGAGAATTATGATCGTACATAAAAATGTTGTGATTTGAAAAAAAAAAATTCCGACTATACAAACAAAATTAACATACTTAGTTGTGTTGATGAATTATGGAATATCATATATAATATTAAAGCTGAAACCGGTACCTTATATGTATGCCATGTTTCATAGTCACTAATTACTGCCATGTGTCAAGACCCAGATGGTTGACATTAAATCAACCAGGAAAGGCAACATTTCCATAATCAACTAATTTAAGAAAAATTCCTAAAAAAAAGGCAACCATATCAAATGAATGACATCAACATATTTCCACGGTTGACTTTATCAAGAAAATTTGAACTTTGAATCTAGATTTATTTTGAATAGGAAAATCGGCCAAAAAATTCTGCTTAATTACAAATTCACAATTATTCTTAAGTGAAAATCCTACTGCATATAAATGATGATATAATATAATAGTGGATAATAAAAATGGCAATCGCATAAAATTTCATATTATTCTCCAAAGAAACTCCTTATCGTTAACCATATTTACTTAACGTCTCATATTTACCATATTCTTTTTTTTGGCAGCGTATAAATCGTGGTATTTTGATATATATTTGTATTTACACAATATAAATTTATGAAGAGGGGATTTAAGCACATCATGAATGCGTGACGATTAGTAGACAAGAGCAATCCACCATATTTGTTCTTCTTTTGGTTATGCAGAAACCTTGGTTGCGTTAGTTATCACCACCGGTCACTATCCAACCATTATTGCTGACCATTTAAGACAGATTGTAACCAATACTATTTCTTAAGCTAGAAAATGTTGTTTGTCACATTGTCACATTTGTTGTTAAATCACAGTTGACCCGTGTTTTTGAAGTAACATAATTGATCCGTTTTCGATGAGAATTTGCGTGATAAGAAAATGCAATTTTTCCAGTCGATGTGACATTGATCGACGAAGAGGTAATTTACAGTTTGCATATTACATTATATCAGCATACAATTTTCATTGTTGCGGCTTGGGGGCGGTTAATCGAGAGCATGTCAGAGTTACTTACAAAGTCATAAAATGGTGTCAATAATACAAAACTTTTAAGAGTAAGCATTGTAACGGTTAGAGACAGACTTTGACCGGGTCGGTCAGGCTTTAATCATATTAGGTTGTTTCCTCACATCGAACCCTCATTTTATGTAATAAATGTCATTTAACACGGATATATTGGATTATGAAGAAGCAATTTTGTATAATCACATTTTTTGGCTCAAAAACAAGTTGTGTCGGTTAACTCTAGATTACAGAATCATTTCGAGTTTGCGCGGTGATTTGTGGATCAAGATTTACGGGTGTAGACTTTGCTGATACGAGTCTATCAGGCGTAGTATACTTTTGATCGATCTACTTTATAGTAATATGTAACTTTGTCACAATAATTAATAACTAATTTGATTTTACAATTTTGAAACAATCCTTATAGTACGCGGGTTTAAGAGTGGTTTGAATTGAATTCTTTTAATTTCTTTGAGTAAAAACTGTTTTTAAGATGACATAGTTTCTCATATCACATCTCATAATTTCTCCTAATATCATATATATGGGTTAAATCTGATTGAGTTGGTCATTTCAGCATTCCATTGTACTGTGTTTTTGATGTATTATTAACGGAGTAATTCATTTAAAATTGAGTCATATTCAGATAAGTGTTAAAAAATCGTTTTTATCAGTTAATTTGCACAAAATTACCTATTTAAAAGAGAGTGTTTGGCATTACTTTCGTTTTAAATTTTGATGATATAAGGCGAAATTATAATTTTTTTTTATTTTAGATCTGAAGGAATGGTGTGGACGTAGGGGATGATGGAGGCAAGAGGGAGTAAGGGTAGTTGTGCTGTGGGACGTATGATATGTATTGAAGGGTGGTGGTTAGTTGTAGGGGTGCACAGATAGGCGGGGTTGAGATGGATGTCGTGGTCCAAGATGTTGGGTGTGGTCACAAAGCGGTGGAGAGAATGTTGGGGTGGTCTTGAGGTAGTCGGTTAGTGATGGCGAACGTTGCTTCCATACGTTAAGGTGACTGTGGGTGGGAGGGGAAATAAGAGACACGGTAGAGAACTAAGAGGAGAACACATAAGTGTACAACAATGTGTAAAATTAAATGTATATTGCGTAAATAAAGCGGTTTTGAAATTTACAATAATGTATATCCAATCTCAGATTTCACCTCATATTATAAGTTAAAAAGTCGAGAGAAAAAAAACAGAGTACTTCGATTAAAATTAAGCAAAATAAACTTATCAAAAGTGTAGGGGTTCCCGGCCAGAACCACACGTGCGTAGACAAAACATTTTTTTTTAAAATTTTTATTAACTTACTAAATAAAAAAAAACATACATTTTTACTTTAAATAATACTTTTCGTAACCACCCGTGCAATGTACGGGTTCAAAATCTAGTATCTAGTATAATATTAAAGCTGAAGCCATCTGCCACATGTCAATGGCTGAGGGCTTCTGCCACGTGTCAATTGCACATCCGAAATAGTTAACTAACAAATAAAATCTCCTTTTAATTGGTTGATATAATCCTATAATCATTCCTTATAAAAAGTTAATTGTCAAATATACTATTCTCTATACAAATTGCCATATGTGATTCCATTTTCTCGAAATTAAACTCTAGAGACTTCTTAAAATTCACACATACACACTTTTTGGAAATTTTTAAAGTCAAATTTGGATTACATTTATCCCTTCATAGTTCATTCTATATAAGTTACTCCTTATAACGTAATTTTGTCAAGTGGCAAATCATAATACTCTATATTCTAATATCTACCAATCTTCAAATCTAATTTGATCTACATATGACTCTTAACTAACAGACCTACAATCATTATCAAGCACTCTGTCATATATGACGATGTTGAGGGAAAGATGACACTCAAATAAGAGCGGTCCAATTTATATAGTAAGAATGAAGGTGTAACACCCGCAAATGTACCCTATTTTTATAGTGAAAATATTTTACGGTTACTTTTCAGCGAAATTTAGTTTTAATCGTAAATTTAATTTTCCGAGTCACAATTTAGAATTTCCGATTTCGTATTTGGAATTTCCGCGAATTTCTGTAAAACCCGTCTTGAGGCCGTCTGTTGACTTTTCTGACTTTCCCCACGTTTACTCCACTACATATTCCTTCCCTCATAACCCTAACTCTAACTCCTCACAACTCAATACTTCTTCTTCCTCCCATAAACACCAAAACCTAGCCTCCATATTCTTCCAAGTTAGAATCTCACTACTCATGTCATTTCTTCGCTCAAATTCACGTAAGTTTCGTCTTATTCTCCCCTCTTTCTTCCTCTATCCGTATTGGAATAAAATTACCGTCTTTCTCCTCGCTTTTCAATTTATCCGTCTTTCTCAAGGTGAATATATTCATCGTTTGTCGTCTTTGTTTAAGGTGGGAGAACTTGCTAACCCGACAAAGATATATCTAGTGGAAAAGGTAACGTGAAGGGTTACTCGAGTCATTTACTGTTTTTAAATGTGTTTTCCCATGTTAGAAATCTATTTTAGAATATATTAGTAATTTTAGGAATTGTGTTGTTGATGATGGTTGTTGTTAGTTGATAATTGATATGAGAATGGATGAATTGTGATGATAGATGATATTTGTGTTATGCCTTAGTGAAATTGTGGAGATTTGTGTGACTCATACCTGTCCGAATAGGACGCAGGCTGCGTCGTGGTGACGCAGGCAGCGTTACTCGCTGCCGACAGTAATTTTCCGGCACTGACCCCTTTTCGTAAAATGATCATATCTCCTTCGTTACTTGCTTGTTTTGAGCTTGTGACATCCCGTTGGAACCGTAAGAGGATAAGCTATCACCTCC
>JAIUZE010012008.1:0-47907 GCA_022085475.1 Heliosperma pusillum | reverse complement strand
TTCAAACTAAAGCTTTGACGACATTGCTTGGCAAGATGACATACATCACAAATAGGATCCAAATTAGAAGAATTGAAATTGCTAACATTTGGTAAAAAACGAAGGACTTTATTGGAGGGATGACCAAGACGCATATGCCATGTATCGACCGAAAAATCCGTGCTCACCCGGTTCACAGCAACCCGCTCACTGGCACGCAAATAGTAGAGCCCGTCGCGCAACTCATCGACTCCAATCTTCGTCTTCAAAGAAGCATCCTGAATATGACAAGAAAGATTAGTAAAACTCAATACACAGGAAGTGGAAGCCACGAGTTGCGAAACGGAAAGTAAGTTGCAAGTTAAACTCGGAACAAATAAAACATCGCGAAGAATGAGAGAATGATTAATTTGAACCGAGCCAGCAATAGTAGCAGAAACCGTGTGGCCATTGGGTAGGCTAATCGGGCAATTCAGAATTGTCCGTGACTCCATTAACCAACGAACATCACCTGTAACATGACGGGAGGCCCCCGTATCAATTATCCAATCAAGAGACATACCACTAAGACGGTCTTGAGAAGAAGAACTAGGTTCAGCCATCAACACATTGGCGCGAGCTTGAGACCGAGAGCCTGACCGTGGTTTAGTTTGAAGCTCCTCAAGGGTACGCGGGCGATCACCCCACCAGTCCGGGAATTTATGTGACTTTATAAAACAATTATGAAGCTCATGACCAGACACCTTACAATAGGAGCAAGTCAATTTCCGACGCTCCTGTCTTTCCGCATCCCGTAAAACCCGCCAATCAAAAACAGAGGAGGCAGGCCGTACAACAAGGGCCATGACATCAGAGGGTTCGGGGACGGCCGCAGGGGCAACAAGTAAGCGTTCTTCTTGTAAAATCACGTGATAGACACGGGTAAGAGTCGGAAGCGGATCAAGAGCGAGTTGATGATTTCTAATGGTGCCATACAACGATTTATCAAGACCCATAAGAAATTGATGTAGACGCTCTGAATCCTGCCGAGCTAAAGCATTTTTGGTGACACTACATGAACACCCACTAGTCGTGCAAGAGAACAGAGGTTCATGAGTGACGAGTGAATCCCATAAAGTTTTTAAATTACCATAATACGTAGTGACCGACATACCTTTAATTTGACGGCACTCGTGTAATTGGGTTTTCAGAGCGTGTATCTTCGCCCCATCAACCACAGCGTACTGAGCTTCCAATTCAGTCCAAAGAAGATGAGCATCCTCGGTATCCGAGACACTGTCCCGAATCGATGGATCGATTGAATTCATGATCCATTGAACGACGGTACAGTGTATAACTTCCCATTGACTGATCATAAAATCATCGGTCGGCTTAGCAATTGACCCGTCACAAAATCCGAATTTGCGTCGGGATTTAAGAGACTGACGCATAGAACGACTCCATTCCTCATAATTGTCGCTCCGGAGTTTGATGTGGGTGATTGCGTGACCAGGGCCCTCTTGATTTACAAGAGAAAATGGCGAGAGGGAATCGATTTTAGGGGTAGAAGAATCGGAAATAGAAGGATCTGGGACTGGGCCCGTCATTGTTGATCAGAAAAGAAGAAATTTGATTTTTTTAATTTTTTTTTTTAAATGGATGATGAATATGAATGGCAGGGAGAAAGTTTGGTGGGGAAGAAGTTTTTTTTGACTTCTCTGATACCATGTTGAATGGTTGGATATTAGTTTGGGTTTTGTAAGTGACTCATCAATTTCATTCATTTGGTTAGGATTATATACAGAATACAAGGCATATCAAATGCCTCATTAATGGGCCTAATAAACACAAACATTGAACCACTAAAGCCTAGTTCAGTGAACTAGGAGTTAAGGCCTAAGACCATATGAAGAGCCTAATAAAAGCGTAGTTTTTGGAAAGACAAACAATATGAAAAAAAAGTGTTTGATTCAAAACTTGTAAATACTTATGATCACTTTAAGATTTTCGAGTCGAAAAAATAGATATTTTGTACAAAGTGGCAAAAGTTGGGAAGTACCATGTAAATCTTCGATTTCATTAAGTACGGGTTTAAAACGTACTCCGGATTCGGCAATCGATAGAAAAATTTACTTAGTACAACATTTTGAAAAACAAGCACGTATATGTTTCCCATTGGAAATGAAGGAGAACATTTGACATATTTTTCGGTCTTATGTGAGTATGCGACTCTCCCTCCCTAATCTCAGTTTTCTTACATAATGAAAAGTATGAGGTACAAGACATTTATCGGTCCGAAATTACAAGTGTTCACTATTTAATTTAACCCATAAAAACGGACCAACTTCTTAAACCGGTGAAGCCAATCGAATGATGAGTTTACCCGCCATAACACTGTATTTAAAAAAAAATTGGTTAGGTTAATTGCTAAAAAAAATAGTTGTATGGTGCAAAATCTTGAAAATTTGATATAAATATTGTTAATATAAGGATTAAAGTATAAACATACCTTTTGACATAATAATAACAAAAATCGACCAATATGAAAGTTTGAGTAGCCTCTGCTATCAGCATCAATAGTATCCAAATATGCCCTCTTCCGGCCAAAAATAGATATGCTCCTCTTGATTCGTATATCTAATAATTAAGTAATACAATAGATATTATTAGTTAGCGACTTTTGAAGAAAATCTGCTTTATATAAAAGTATAAACATTTAAAAGATTTTTATTGGTTCCTTAATTTTTTTTTTGGTAAAAAGAAGAAATTTCTTACTGGTGACCCCACCGCATAGTTGCCTTTGATTTAATTAAGAAAATGTAACTGCCACTACTTCTTTAATACTCCGTATATTATAAGTATTGAGTAGTACTCCACTATTTTGCACAAAATCAACATGAGTATTTCAAGTCTGATGTATATTTATATAACTTGATTAACATAGCACACGATAAAATTTGTAAAAAAAAAAACCTACACTTTATTTATTGGCTCTTAATAAATTGAAAAGGTATCCTTCTACATTTCAAAAATACTTGATTAACTATCATTTATAAAAAAAATGATTAATTAGAAAAAGTTCAGTACTCAGAAAATATTAAAATCAACCAGCAATAAAATTTTATATTTATTTTATCACAATTATTTGCACTTCTTTGTACATCTTAAATTCATGAAAATTAAATAAGTATTTATCCAAATCAAAATGCACGGTATAAAAAAAAAAGCGACCATAGATTAAAACCATGCATTATTAGAACTAAGAACTCAAAAGTACATTGACATTATCTATTAAATTTAACAAATCTTATAAATTTACCTCAACCACCTCCCCATGTAGTTAACGAATTGAAAAGTTTACAAAAAAAAAAAGAACTTAATATCGTCACATTCCAGTATGTTAATAAATAAGAAGACTTATGCAAATATATAAAATAAAAACAACTCTATAATATCAGATAATCAGATTTTCAATTGATCTAATGTTTGTTGTGTAGAATTTCTGAAACAAAAAAAAGAAGAGAGAGAGATAGTTGAGAGTGGTGGTGAGATAAAGGCCATGTAGTGATAGTCCGAAAAATATAAATATCTTAAAGAATTATTGTAATTCGAAAAATATACAAAAAAATAGTCATTTCAATAACGCAGTTTTTTGTTCTTATAAAATTATGGATATATTCATTAAATAGACTAACAATACCACAACAATATTATATGATCTAACAATTATTTGAAATATCGGGATATTTTCATTTATGTCTATGTAATGTGTAACGATGTTGCTTTTTTTGTCTTATTTATAATACGGAAATATAGGACCAGAAACACTTTAAAATGATGTTCAGAATATTATAGTTTTAATTTCATGTATAATTTACCGTTCGTAATATGATTGGTTGGTGAAACAAGTTAATAATAATTGTCTAACTCTCACTCGACTTTCAGATACAATAACGAAAGGTAACTTACCATATTTAATACTATGTTTTGCAATGACAATGAAGTTTAAAAAAATCAACATTTTGTACTTTTATTGATGTTGTCTTTCACTAATTTGTTTATAAAAAAGATCAATAATTTGTAAATATAAATCAAATTAAATGTTTCTAATAGTTTTAAGTAGCAATCCCGTGCAAATTTTACACGGGTTTAAAACTAGTGTTACGAAAATTACAAGCAGTTTCGAGAATGAATCGATGACCTTGTAGTAGAACAGTCACAAAAGAACATGATTATTTGAACTGTCACCTAACTAAACTATCTATGCTATCCTTTGTAAGTGTCGTATAATGTATTATTAATGAATTGTTCTTATATTTAAAAAAAACGAAAAGTTATGCTCTCTTTGCTTATTTTTCTTGTTAATTTTAGTCTTTGTTATTAGAAAAACACGTTTATTTAGACTTATAAGTAAGCGCAAACTGTTTTCTATAGGGTTCGACCAGTATTACTCCGTATTAAGGTACTTGTTAGTTGTTACAATTAAGGTACTTGTTACATTGAGTAATGATGTAGAAATAATTAATTTGGTAGCAATTAGTAAACTATACAATTAGTTGTATCAACTCGTAGTATAGATTTGTGCAACACATTTGCTCCCTTCTGAATTGCATTGCATGCTTTTCTTAAATCATGATTTTATTGGATGGTTTTTTTTTTTGGGTACAAAAAGGTAATTCTTTTATCGAGAGAAAATTAATGTAAAGATTTCTTATTTTCAACTTCCAATTAGTATTTAGTAACAAGCAAGATAAATTACCAACCTGGAAAATCCAATGCGCACAACCAAGGAACCGTGCAACTCCCAGGGCAAACACATAATGGGCAGTAAATGTCTCAACCATCTGAATGAATATGAGAATCGAAATTATAACATAATCATATTTTAACAAAAAAAAAATACTAAATTTTTGATTGATTAATAGTTACCTATTACCTAACAAACCGATCAACTAAATCAGATGCGGGTTAGGTTGTTTCAAGTTTGCCAGAATTCGGTCGCGTTAGGTTATTCAAGTTCACATTTTCTAGTTTTGTTATCACGTTATTTAGCGATAATGGTCATTATGCAATAATGAACCTTTGGACCTTATCGGTTATATCAGGTCAATTTGGATAACGAATCAAATTTGGGGCCTCTATCCGAGTATGGGCCGGATCATATAAGTCCGAGTCAAGTTTATCCAGCCTGATTAATAGTGTGAAATTCATCCATAAATGTTTAGGGTTTCCACATCAATTTTTGATGCTTATGCCAATCACCCCATCTTATTTGTTTACCCTTTTCATTTCCCAGTATCTCATTCATTTGTTTATTATTTTATATTACTCCCTAATAGACATGCTCCCAATGCGTAATTTGATCATACAATTACAATATTGTCCACTTGTCATAAATAATACTACCCATAAAATGTCCTCTCACTCCTCTTTGGTTTATGTACTAAATGCAAAGGTAAGCAAATGATCGGGACGAAGGGGTAGCCTATGTCAATAATCGATACAACAAGGTGTAGAAGACTAACCTTGGCATTTCGCATATACCGAAGTTGAGGGAGCACAGATAAGGCTTCAACGCATATACAAAAGGACCACAAAACTCTCGCAACAAAGGACGACATTGCTCGAGGATGAACTAGCATTGCGATTATGGCGCATGGCACAACCTGCACGATGATTAAATTTTCAAAGACTAACCGTCTTATAGTTCAGATCATCTGTTTCACTTTTATGTTTATCGCTATCAAATACTACATCATCTTTTCTCTTAAATAATGACATGACAAATGGAGTAATGGAGTATGCAAGTTAATTTATGGAAGTAAGAGGAGAGTAAATACCACATAGTACAAAGGCATAGTGTCGAGTTCTTTGATGTAGGTGGACTTCAACTTAAACCGCATCATGTAAATAACCCACAAAGTGAACACCAACGTGATAGAGTCAAGTAGTGTATGTATGTCATTCTCCATCATTAAGCTACATACAAGTCTTGCGCTTAAGAATATAGCCGTCAATTCTTGTGTTTTTAGTGACAAACCTATAAGGTTCAAAATATTAGTGTTTCTTAGTATTTGTATTAAATTTAATTCGGGTCAAGTATCGTACCACTTGTCACTTGTGTATATCGGACATATATATTATTTCTTTTCCTATGTATTCGTATATAGACAATAAGACAAGTGATATTTATTTAATTCGTTTTCAGTTTAAGTCGAATAATATCATATTAAGAAGGGTTATTTAATAGGAATAATCTATCCTATAACTCTCTTTCTCATTTTAACAGATCTTATATTTTAACCCATATTAATCTGAACTATACCCTCATTTATCTTTTACTAAACTTAGTCTAATTTTCACCTGTTACAACAGGACGACAGGTAAAGCTTCAGGTCATAAGTTGTGGACCCATTTTTTTTATTCATCTTCACGGAACTCTCGTATTCATCATCTTCATTTTTTTCTCAAATAAAAACAAAACCCATAAATCCCTTAATCATTCAATCTGTCTCTCATATACAAGTGACTCACACATTTATTAACCAGTAATAGTAGATCAAACATCAACATCAACATCAACATCAACATCAACACGCCATCTTACTCTCTAAACCATGAATGAAGCTTTCAACAACTGCAACCTCCACCGTCCTCTTCCGCCGCATCAACCGCCTCTCGCTGCTCTTCTTCCGTCTCCCTCTCTCCTAACCTCCACCGCATCTTCAACCTCTCCGCCACCGACAACTCTCAGTAATCCTAGGCAGCCCCTTACCGGACCGTCTCTCAGGCCCCCGACTGACTGATTCTACCGGCGAGGCACGTGCGGCCGGGACAAGCTCTTTTTAAAACCAACAAGTCTCGGAAAGGTGTAACACATATTCGGTCATTCCCCGCGCCAACCAATAAAAAAATCCCTTGGATATATAGAGAGGGAGGGCAAGGCTTTTGGTTCGTAAAGGCATTCGAACCGCGTCTAAACTACATTTTCTGTATCAGAAGGATTAAATCCACCAAATTGGTTATTTTTAATTTAAATTAAAAGGGTAGAATACGCCCCATGGTCGATCAGGCCAAGGTGAGACTTCGAAAGCTGCTGAGAGTTGAAATGGTTGTTGCTATCTGCTCCAATAACGAATCGTTGGTTTGACTACGAAACAAAGGTTGGAACGCATGCTGCGGGTGAACTTAAACATTCGCCGTCTCCGTCGCTGCCGGTGATGAAGAGGTTCGGCGTGGTTGACGAGAACAACACCATGACGGATAAGTTTGAGATCGGCGAGTTTGATCCGACGGTGGTGGTGGAGGATTGGGAGATTTCATTGCCAAAGTTGGCATGACAGTTTGGATCGGTGGTGTGCAAAGGGGATTTGTTGGTGTTTTGTGATTGATGATGAGAATGAAGGGGATGAAGGGTGAAAACTGAGAAGCAGTGATTATGTATCTTAAATTTTTTTTTTTTTTTTTAAGTGTGACCTGATAAACAAGTACTCGGTTACCTGGTTTAGTGAAAGATAGATGAGTGTATTGCTCAGATTAATATGAGTTAATAGAATAGATTATTCCCATTAAATAAAATCCAATTAAGAAAGGCTTACTGAACCCACTTTAACAATAACAACCATAAATTTGAGCCTCTTTTAAGGCACCCCCTCAGATCTATTAAAAGTTCACAAATTCTCATTTGTGACGGACACTATCCGTCGCAAACTTAAGACAGATATCATATTCTCTCACAAAATACCCATTAAGGGTGACTGGAGAAGCACATGGGGGGTGCCCACCTTGTCCCCTCTACTCATTTCCTCCCACAAAATACCCGTCGCAAGATCCGATCCGTCGCAAGCAAGACCTACGGTTAAAAGTTAGGTGAAATAAAAACTTTGCAAATGCAGAACATCAACTCGATTTTGTGACCTCATGGTATAGATCTGGCAAATGGAAAATGGCTAATGGATCAACCCAGTCAGGTTCAGATCATTTCAGATTTGCTGGGTTTGGGTAAGGTTTGGATTGGGTTAGATTTTTCGAGTTCGAGTCAACTATTATCAAAGTTATTCATGGATAATAATTTGTTTATAACAATAAAAATTCAGGTCGAACTATAGTGGGTACGTCGGGTCATTCAGGTTTCGAGTCAAACTTGGATCTTGAGTTGGGGTACTAGCCTGGTCATTTGGACGACGTCAATTTTACCAGATCTACTGATAAATACAGAGTCTAATTTCACTGCAATTTTTTTGTTTTGTTTCGGGGGCTATAAACGGCAAATGCACAGACAGGTCGCTAATTGGCGACTGATATTAGTCGTCAAATTGGCGACGACACAATCGTACTATATTTGATATTGGCGACAGGAAATATAGTCGGGCGACCCAAATCATGTCGTCGCTAATTTTGGCTACTGAAATCAGTCGCCAATTTTTGCTTCTGAAATAAGTTGCCAATTAGGGTACTGATTTCGGTCTCCATTTTGGCCGACAAAACAAAAAACATGATCTCACCTCCCTGAATCCCTCACATACCACATCTGACCTCCTCCACATTCTCTTTTTCCGTACATACTACTAGACACCCCACCGTCGGTCCGTCAAAAATCATTACATACTACTTAGACATGGCAAAATCAACTCGACCCGAATGACCCGACCCGAAAAGGCTGACATGAGACCAGAAACTAACCCGTTTTGCAAAACCCGGATATAACCCGAAACCTGAATTAACCCGACCCGACCTGACCCGAGTTCCACTAAACCCGTCCCGAAACCGTTCGACCCGAAACTACCGGATCCGAAACGACCACCCGATTTAAATGACCTGAAGTGGCCCGAAAGCTAATTTGAAATCACATTTAATATTATCACATTAATTTGACGAGGTTAAGATTGAGTTTACCTTAAAACACTTATATACAATAACATAAAAAAAAGTTATCTTGAACATTATATTACGACATGTGGAAAAATTAGGATCTCTTAGAAGCCGACTCAAGTTATGCCGACCCGAACTAACCTGACCCGTTAACCCAAAAATGAGCCGACTAATTAACAAACCCGAAACAGATCTGAAACCGAAAAGGACCCGACCCCAACTAACCTGATAAATTGACAAACCCAAATTAACCTGGCCCAAAGTGGACTGACCCGAACCCGACCTGATCGACCCGACTAATTAAATCCTGTCAAACTGATCGGGCCCCGAGTCGAATCATACTGCTCCGGTCGTAATACAGGCCAGGTTGAATACCCGTCGGGTCGAATACGGGTCGGGTTATTCGGGTGACTCGCCAGGTTAGAGTCAGAATACGGGTACAAATTTGTTTCTAACGTTTTTTTATTTCTTTTTTTAATACTGGTCAGATGGAAAACGGGGCGGGTCAAATGGGTGATTGGTCGGGTTAGAGTCAGAATATGGTAAAAAATAATTTATAAGGTCTTTTTTAAAATAAAAAATATAGTTACAATAGTTATACTGACACAATTATCAAACTTAAGTTATTTAAAAAAAAATTAGCTTTTAATAATGATTATAAAAGTTACATAAAACTGATTTTTAACTTTTTTTGATAATTTAAAATGCTAAAAGTAATAATTTTTAATTATTATTTCAAATATAATATATAAATATACAGATAATATTTTTATTTATAATTGATCCATTGGGTCGACCCATTCAGATTGAATTTCAACCCCTAAATTAATGGGTGATTTTTAGAATGGGTCACGGGTTAATATCACAAATTCTCGTTTCAGATACCGAAAGTAAAAAATAAAGAAAAGCATTATTAGTGATGTGAAATGACGTACCTGAACACGACCTTTTGGAGCCAGTAGTGAGCTTGAAAATCAAGACCAAAATCCCAAGAGCATGAATGGATTCAGAAGCCACAAAAAAATGATCATAGTCTTTAACCAAATATCTCAATGCAACCAAGAAACATAAAGCAATAATTGCCCCCAAAATTATTTTCATTTTCAAAGATCGTCTTTGAAACCATTGACTTAATTTTTTAATAGGCGTTGGACTTCCCATCATATTATTCACAAATTGATGAGAAATTAGGGTTTTCAATTACAAAATTGGGTTTTATGATATTATTATTTATTGGTTAAATGACAAGAAATATGCAGTAAAAAGCAAATTTTGTGATTTTATGCGTGAAATCTTTTTGGATGATGGGTTTTTATTTGATAGTGCTTTAATTTCTTTGTAATTTTAAACAAATAAAATATTAACAGAAATGAATGATTTTTAGGATAACATTCCAATTTATTCATTCATTAAAGATGGGGAAGAATCTAGACATGATATTACTACATTAAAGTGCAGTGCATTACGTATAAAAGGAAAGTAATTTGGATATAATAACAGTCTTATGGTAGGCATTGAGATTATGTTGAAAAAATTAAATTTGATATCGTTCTTCTATCCTTCTCGATTCTTTTGATGACAATGAAATCAGAGCTGACAAAGAGTGATCCGACCCAATACACCCTTCTTAAGAAAATATGTTGTTTTCTCTTATAAGACAAATTGTTGTTACGGAGAAAGGTCCCAGAGTGTTAAATAATGACTGAAGTATGTTGTGTAGAATGCTTTATGATACGGTGATTAAATAGGCAGTTTTCTCGATTTCTAATGATAAGAGCCCTGATTCAGATGGATATTAGAGTTGTTTCGTTAAGTCTACTTGGGAGATTATTCATTCTAATATATGCTTGGCAATTAGGGACTTCTTCATGTCAGGTAAACTGTTAAAACAATTTAATGGTACCAATCTGCTGGTTTTAATCCTAAAGACGGAGAAACCTATTTTTGTTAAGGGTGTTCATTCTATTTCATGCTGCAATACTATTTATAAGGTTGTCTCTAAGATCTTGGCTAGACTTGTCGTGAGTCTCCAAATTAGTATTTTTATCCACTATAACTCTAACAATAGTAAGGGTGAGTAGGGGTCGATCCCACAAGGAAGGTCTATGTTTAACGTGTGTTATGTGAAAAGTTCTAAGGTAACCAAATTAGGGGGTATTTGTGGGTTAAGTCTAATCTAGCAAAGTAAAATATTAAAAGATTGGAGTAAATCAAATTATAAAAAGGTCTTGGGTCTTACAATCTCCACAAATGAGTTAGGTTTGATCATTGATTCTTTTAGATTCTAATTACTCTTAAGTACTTTGTTGTGAAAACATATGTTTCTACTTCTCCTTACTTTTTAGTTATTCACTGCGAAAAGCGCCCATAAATAACCCTTATAGTGATAACAATCTAGTCCAAACGTATCTAAATTCAATCATACCATATGTTATAACTAGAGAAGTTAACAAAGATGAACAAATGCATACACAAGCGGTTCTACATACACTTTAATTCATATGATTAATATTCTCATATAATTCAACAACGATGAAAAGCATATCAATTGATGAGCTATAGTTGCTACCAATGTCTAGGCAAGTGAACAAAAGATTCAAACTCCTAAACTAGAAATAGATAGGAGATAAGAGAAACTAGGTGATCAAACTAGCAAGAACTATCAATAATCTTAACAATGAATTGAGAATAAAAATCAATATTCAAGAAATAATAATAAAGAATAAAAGAGTCTCACAAAACACTAGTTCATTTTCTTCAATTGCTTGACCCAAGATGAGGAAGTTAGCCTTGCATACAAAAAGTAAACCAACTGTAAACTAGAACTTGTTTTGATGTTTCTAATGATTTAAAGATGGATGAAGTGTGTCTAATTTGATCAACAACACCTTCTTTTATAGGTCTGCAAAGAGCATTTTCATAAAGCCAATTAAAGCCTCATAAAGCCTCATAAAATGTGAGCATAATTGCCGAATTAAAGAAGAATTAGAAGAGCCGTCAGAATCCAATGCTGAGCCGCGCCCCGCGGCTTTTTGCCGCGCCCCGCGGCTTTCTTGTGCAACGCATCGTCTTTTTCACTTGCTTCCGCGCTTTGACCTTCATCTTTGGGCCTTGACTTGTCTTTAATCCACAATCTTTTAACTCTTATTAACCCATTATTTGGCATGAATTTAGTCCAAGACATAAGTGTAAAAATGTCCAAGTCATTTCTTAATCTCGGAATGCGATTCTCGAACATGACACCTACACATTAAACCGAAATTGCGTAGAAACACATCCAAACAATGCAACTACTACCAAAATGCATTAATGAGCTAAAATAGCTTTAAATAGTAAATACCAAGGCTAAAGTAACTAAGAATTAGGTAGATAAAGACATTATAAAATCGTCACATCAGATCTTGTGCACTATATTTACTGAGGTCTTACCTTTCATTGTTAGTCCCACTCAATCTGTTTTTATTAAGGGGAAAGGTATAACGAGTAATATTCTTATCAGTCTGGATTTGGTGAGTTTATATTCGATCTAGGAAATCCGCTTCACCTATATGTAAGATAAATGTTGATTTAAGGATGACGTATGATTCCATTGAATAGAAATTTGTGAGGCAGATCCTTAATAGTCTACATTACCTTAGCGATGCAGTGCGTTTCTATGCATCTTTTTCCACTTAAGTTAAATGGGATTCCTAATGGTTTTTTTCATGACAAAAGAGGACTTAGACAAGAAGATCCTATGCCACCTATACTATTTACCAATTTTTTGGAATATCTCAACAAAATTTATCCTCAATGAAGTGAGTAATATGCGGGAGTTCAAGTTCTATCATTTGTGTAAGAGAACCAGACTTAATCATTTGATATTTGTTGATGACCTCCTTATTTTTTGTAAAGGTGATATCAAGTTATTCTTCATGATTATTGAAGGTTTTAGTTGTTTATCTAAAGCTCTTAGGCTGCAAATTAATAATGAAAATTTGGACTTGATCCTCAATGTGGTTGATTATGTGGTTAAGACAGCCATTTGGGTACATACTGGGTTCAAGAAAGGTTCCCTTCTTTTTAGGTATATGAGAGTTAAAATTTCTCACAAGAAGCTGTATAAAAGTGATTACAATTTGCTTGTGGACAGGCTAGCAGCCAGAATTAGGGGCTGGAACAATAGGAAAATCTCTTACTATGTTCGACTGGTTTTGGTTAAATCGGTGCTCACTATAATTCATAATTTCTGGGTCCATATCCTTATCCTGCCTATGAGAGTTATGGTCGACTGGTTTTCGTTAAAACCCTAAAATTGAATCACTTTCTCTCTTTTGAATTCTCAAGTCTCATCTTTAGAATTCAGTTTGATGAGTTATTGTTTTTTGAGTTAACCATTTGAGTGCATTGAGTGTAATTCTAGTCTCAAATAATACCAAAACATTCTAGTCTCAAATAACACCAAAACAATAAATGGATCTAGAGTTGATCATGGGCCGGGCCCATGCGGGCTTGGGCCACGCCGAGAGAATAAAAACGGCCCACATGCGCGGGTTGGGCCGGGTCGGGCCAGTGTATGTGCCTATTTAGCGAGCCCAAGCCCGACCCTAATGGGCTAAACTGGGCTTTCGGGTTTGAATGGGCTTTTTGGGCCTAAAAATTTACGACTAACCGAACACGATAATACGCATAATACCTTCAACTAGTACTTTAAAAACATACTTAGTTTATAAAAAACGTAAAAAAAATATGATGAAGCGCATATGAATTCGTCTCTAAAAATATAATAAAGAAAACTATCGACACATTGTAATGCTTAATCATGTCTAGTAGATTTGATATTTGTTATGTAAACACCACTTTTTAAATCTCAATAAATATATACATGAGTTTGTAAAGAGTTATTTATAACTTTAACACTAATTAAATGAACTTTATAAGAAAAAATTATTCTTTTATAAATTAATATGGGCCTGGCCAGGCCAAAATCTTGGCCCATGTCCGGCCCAAAAATACTTTGGGCTTTTTCGGGCTGACCCATGGGCTTTTATGGGCCAAAATAGATGGCTTAAGCCCTTAAAAAAGCGGGTTGGACCGGGTCGAGTCGATGGGTTTGGACCATTTGATCAGCTCTAAATGGATCGAATAAATTAGATTGGAATGAATAATAATTTTTTAAAATAGTTAATTAATTAGAATAAAAGAATGGCAAATTTGAGAACCTTTATGTCATAAGTTTCTCAAAAGGTAGACTCGCTGGCATTTTATTATTTTAAGGCATCATTTGATGCATAAAATGATACGAAGTATATTACTTTTTTCATCCCACTTTTATTTATCACTTTTTGTGATTTTCATATTATGAATTAATTGTCCTTTTAAATATAATAAGTGAAAATAGTTAATTACCTATTATATTCTAGTTCAATAGCTTCTCCTTTCTTAATTTACTTATATCTTGCACATTGATCAAAGGGCATTTATGATATTTTACCAAATTTTCTTAAATAAATTTTTTAGTCAAACTCGGATAATAAAATTGAAATGGAAGGAGTATTATTTAAAATGTAATCACAAGGACGTTACATATTTATATCCTTGTAAATCGTACTTTAAGTAGCTGTAGCATGTGTAACTCTGAGACGCTCTTCAATATAGTCGATAGCTCGGATCGGAGGAAATCTGCGATCAACGACAAAGAGAAAGAGTTGAAATAGCTTTTAGGACTTAAAAATTCTAAGTCAGTCTTAGGTGCACTATTTCACAATATATTATTATGAGACTATTGCTAAGTAAAATACTCTCTCTTATCCAATTCATTGTACCAATTTATTTTTTAGAGGTCAAACTTTTAAAAGTTTGACCGTTTAGAAATCGGAAAATATAAAATTTTGAAAGACGAAATTAATATATTTAGTTTTGTTACGGAAATATCTTTCATAAAATTATATTTTTAGTAAAAAAATTCTATATATAAAGAAAGATAAACGCGGTCAAACCGTTGTCTCGAAGACCACCCAAAAGCAAATGGGAACATTGGATTGGATATAATGAAGTATAAAATAGTACTAAAAGATAAAAAATGAGGTACTAAATAGTCGTATGAAATATAACGAGATACATAAGATAGATATTATGACTACATTATAAAAAGAATAGCAATTTAAAAACGAAATTACTTTTTCATATACAAACTCTACTTTTTCACATACACTTTTTCATAAAATTTCCATATAATACTCTTTCTTCTAAACCTAATCATATCAACACCCTTCTTTCTCCTAAAATCGAATTTTATTACTCTAAAAGGTTGATAAATGGATTATAATTCTTGAAGTTATTTACTTATTTAACAATTATTAATATGATTTATTGAAATTATTTAACAATTATTAATATGATTTATTGAAATTTTTATGTTTATAAATTAAGGAAATTAAAATGTTCTTGTTTTTGAATTGTTATCTAATACGGTTTATGGGGTGGTGGTCGACGGTAGTTCTTGGTGGATGTTGGTGGTTCTGGTGTGCGTGTTTGGTAGTTAGGTGGTGCGTGACGGTGAGCGTTGATGAAGAAAAGGGACGACTGAGTTGGGTGTTGCGACTTCTTGTGGGATGATCGGAGGCGCGTGCAGGTGGGTGGCTGATGTCATCTCGGAACGGTGGTGGTGGTGGTTAGGTGGTGGCAGGGATGTTAGGGACGAGAATAGCTGGAGTTGGTACATGGTGGTCGATGGTAGTTCTGGGTGGTGGGTGGCTGTATCCACGTCATTTTTTTAAAAATAATTCAGAATTAGTTTTTTTTTTCTGTTGCATGTAAATAATAAATTAAGGGAGTCCGAGGTCAGCCGGGGTGAGGTTTTTGGCGACTGGACTGGCCGGAGTTGGTGAATGGAGGGTGTTGGTGACTTGGTGAAGAGGAAGGGAGAAGGGAGAAAAAAATCAAATTGGTTGGGTGAATGAAAAAATGATAAGGCTAGTATTGTAAAATCCGTATGTGAAAGAGTAAAATCCGTATGTGAAAGAGTAAAATCCCTTTAAAAATACTACCAGGATTGGAAGTACCACGAAAAGAAACACCAAACACATAAAAAGTCATATTTTTTTGTGCAGAAAGTGTACCTTGGAGAGAAGTAAGGATCATCTCCATTTTTCAAAAAGAAATAGAGGTCCATTATCTCTCAATAGCTCGGATTAAATATGAGATCGATCGAATGGTTGTGGATTTATTTAGGAAAGAAAACGTAAATGAGTTAGGGTTGAATTTATGATAGAATAATGTTTATGAGAAGAAATGGATGAAAAAGAAATGGAGAGGATCTTTTCTCCTTGGAGAGTACCGAATTCATACACCGAAGAGTTATACTGATGGTGTTACAAAATTTTAGGTTTTTGTTTTTTCGTAGCTTCATTTTTTAAAATTATCACTGATATCCCTAAATTTAGTAAATAGTACAAAAATCCTCAAACTACAAAAAATCGAAGAGTTTTAAAACAGTTAAATTTTACAAGGAAAATAGGTTAATGATTGATTAAACGACATTTATGTTAACGTCAAGCCAAACTATTGTCAAAAGATCAACAAAAAGTGCATAATATAAACGTTTAATATACGCGGATTAGTAGACTTTTGGTTATTTTGAGAGAATTTCATTAAGTTTAGGCGTAACATGTAGATTTCGAAAAAAAGAGGAATACCATTTACAATTCAAAAAAACAGAGGATGACGTGTAGAAAAACCCAAAATTTTAACATTAGAGAAGAGGTGTTAGACCTTGGGGGATTTGACTCACTGCAACAAGTTTCTAAGCACTGAACAACAAACTCTTCGGGAGGGTCTATGAAGAAAGGTGCCTGTGACAGAAAGATGATTATAATGTCGAATTTCTTTAATTAAATATCGAAAAGAGAAGAAACAACTAGAAGAAAGGGAGTATTACAGAGTATCGTTCTTCGCCGTTTGGTTTCACTCTATGCAATGTTGATCTGCCAAAGGTTAATATGGCATTCATGCATGATAAGAAAACTAAAATGAAGAATGTCGAAGTAAACGAATGAGCGAGACTGAGGGAGTATTATACGGACTAACAAATTTCTAAGTGAATATGATGAAATTTACCTGAAAATACCATTAGTCCACCTTTCCATCATGTCCCCAATGTTGACAATTAAGGCTCTGCAATTACAATCATATGTGAGAGTGCAGTGAGAGTGCAGTAAGTCTTGCTGAAGACGGGGACTAGTTACGGGTCAAATACTTTCACATGGTGATAATAAGACAAAACAATTTGTATTTCCTAGGCAACAAGTGGATGATTTGATATGTATTTGACCCATCTGAAGTTTAAAAACGAATATTGTCCGTCTTAAATGGGAATTTGGGGGGAGAGTCACGTAGCAATAGTTATGGTATCAAGTCCATTATAAACAATTCCAGTATTACACAAGGCATATCTATCTAGAAAACTAAATGAAGTGTTGCACTCACCCCTCAATATGAGGAACATCCTCCCATATACGTGGTTCACGATCTCTTTCCCGGCAAACCTGAGATATCAACGGAAATTAACACCTTTAAATGAGTGTGAATTAGATGATTTCGGATGGAGATGATTAGTTTGGTAAGGAACAAACCACCCCTTCTCCAAGTTTCTCACATATTATGAACATGAGGGAGTAGCAATAAAGACAACTTGGAACGTGCCTGTAATCCAGGAACACCGTCAGTTGCTAGGAGAGCCATCATCCCATAATCAGAATGAGCTGAAGCACCTAATATGTCTTCATCGTTGGACCTAGCTAGGTCACCTGAATCAAGGTTTTGACAAAGTTATAAAACTTATTCCGTATAATTGAGCATTGAGGAACAAATATACGGAGTATTTATTTCTCGACGTACTGTGCATACTGCCTTAAGTAGGCCAAGTTAAAAAAGATGGTTTATTTGAATTGCGAAGAATAATCCAGATTCGTGATAACTTAATTGAATTTAACTTGGATAGCACTTTCTAGTTCTATAATATGATAATGTCTACTTCCACCTATACAAATCATCTAAAAAGCTATATTTGGGACATATAGAGTGCTTAATGACAGGTTTAGATCCATGTAATATCAACATATTCGTATTCAATTAAGATCTATAGGTCTTGAAATCGGATCAAGGCTATTAGTTTATATGAGAATTGTGTCCAACAGACTCAAATGACCTTCAAATGTATAATATGAATTTGAAAAAGTTGCATTTCCTCTTCTGAGAAAATAGCTAAAATTGACCGAGATGGAGAAAGTAATTAATGGGACCTGGGTAACGAACAAGACGAAGGAATCCTATCGGCGAGTCCATAAATCCGTTGTCATTGAGAAACACTTCATCCTGGTCCAAGGCCAGAGCAACCAACGACAGCAAACTTCTTGCAGCCCTTCTTGAGAGTTTAAGAGACAGCATTTTGGGTTACAAAGTTATAAATGAACTATGCACATATGAGGAGACGACACCGAGATTTAAGATAGTCTGAAACTTACAAAGCTGTTCTATGATATATTTCCATGTTAGACCTCCAATTTGGAAGTAGCTCTAATTTAACATAAAACACACTGTATTAGAAACAACTTTGGCATGCCTAACTAAAATTGAAATACTCGTATGACTTATCGTCACAATCAATAATCAATAATTAATTAAATACGGAGTACCAGCGATTAATAACTAGCTTGCAAGCGTACAGAAGGGTTCAGCGTGCCACACCTCTGGGACGATTTAGGGTCTAGTGGGCTGACCCTGAGCCACCGCCGGGTCAGACTGTATTAGGTCAAATGGATAAACAAATCTTATAAATAATTACCTTCAGAAGGCCATTGGTTCAGCTTGCCTGCTTCAAAATCAAGTGGACCGATGTAGAAAGACTCCTTCGCATCCCCTGCCAATATTCATACGACATTCTTAAACGTGGCATAGTTAGCCTACATGTACTATATCATGTGTGTTTGGCAGCGGTTTTGTTTCACTGTACTCGTAATCTAGATATAAAGTACATTTTCCTCATCTCGGTCCAGAAGATACAAACACACCCGAAACAGCCCGACCAAAAGTAATGAAAAGAGTAAGGCAAGCAAACCTTTAGCAGTGGGTGAAGGGTTAAGTTTTTCTGCATAAAGTGCAGTATACCCTCTGTTTCCTTTCCTGTTCAATTTTATCTTATCTTCCAGTGGAAGTGAATAAAACTTTCTTGCCCCATCAAACAATTTGTTGAGCATTTCTTTGTCAATCCCATGGTTGACAATGTAGAAGAACCCGGTTTCAACGCATGCCTAAAACACACATTTCACATACAGAGTGGACCGTTGTTAGAGCATATATATGATATATCCAAGTATGTCGAGTTAACGAGATATCATGATAGAAAATACCAGAAAGTTGACTTTTTTTCGTCGAACTGGATTTTTTGTAGTTTTTGCAAAAATAAGAAATAAAAGGTAGTGGAAAACTTAAAAATAAAATAAAAGGTAGTTACTCACAATTGGCCCTAAATAAAAGATGGCTTCTGACAAAAAAAAACTCGTATATTATTAGTATAGATCATATGCAAATGCATGCTATTTAGATTGTAATTATAAGGAATTAAAATTAGTAATTGTAGTTTGAATTTAATGTTAGAGTCGACAATTATTAGTGTATAGTTTACTTGTTAAGAGACACATAAATTGAAAACATAACAATTTTTTTGGTGGAATATATGAAATTATTATGGGTCGTTTGGTTACCCACTAAACAACACAATAATTTAAATTCATGTAAATTATAAAATGAGCATATTATTTAATTACCCCAATTCACATGAATTGGAAGTTCGCATGAATTACACTTCATTTATGAAAACCAAACACTATTTAAAATCATGTGTTTTATGAATTCTTGGGCAATATAAATTCTCACGTGCAACAAAACCACTCCTTGGTTGCCTACTTAAATCTAGGGGTGAGCATCGGTCCAAGACCGGACCGGACCGAAGACCGAAAAGATAAATATTGTGGACCGAAGACCGGACCTAAAAATTTCGGTCTTGGACCGGACCAAACCCGAAATATTCGGTCCGGTCCGGTCTTAGACCTAAATGGACCGAAAAATATCATTGTTAATAAGAAGGATAACCTAATTAAATTTAATTTCACAAAACTAAACATAACAAATAATCAAACTATCATTTGATTAAAATAGTCTTTAATATTGTATTTGTATCGTCTTTTGAAGGTAAATTACCCAACAATTTCATAAAATTATAAATATTATCCTTAAAATACATTAAATTCGGTCTATTCGGTCCGGACCTAAAATAACCGTTCTTGGTCCGGACCAGACCGAATACCAAAACCTACAAAAATGTGGACCGAGGACCGGACCTAAAAAATTCGGCCCGGTTTTGGTCCAGACCAAATGGTCCGGTCCGGTCCATTTTTCCGGTCCAAACCTAAAATTGCTCAGCCCTAAGTTAAATCATGGGAAGTTGATGAATTGCAAAATGTGATGTTGTTTCGTTGCCCATTTTATAATAATCAAAATTTCCCCATAATGAAAAAAGTCACTTATCTAACCCCCCGATAAGTACAACCTCCCACATGAACTCATTTGTTCCATGACAAGTTTACAACCAAACAACATTAGGCCAAATTGCATAGAATAACCAAGTGTGTTAAACCCAATATTTGAGACTAACCAAACATACTAGATAGAGACCAGTTTGTATATATATTAGAGTAATTTGATCGAAAAAATTCCTAGTTTAACCTATCACTCCCTCTGCTCCAATCACATGTTTGTTTTTATTATTCTTTATTTGGGATTTTTTAATCAAATACCAATAAATGATTTAGATGGAGGGAGTATCTTAGTAAAGAGAGAAAATATTATATATTATATATGTATGAATATTAGAGATATCGTTCATGTTGGGCAACACAACCAATTGTATAAATAACTTTTTGTCAGAAGGTACCTAACATTTAAGTCATTTTGTACGAAAGTACATGATATTATTTTTTGCTCAAAAGTACCTAAAGTTTATTTGTCATTTGTTATGAAGTGCCAAATAACGTTTTCCCTAAAAAAAGACTTTGGGCTTTGACTTGGCGGAATAATGGGTTTTTTTATTCTCTTCTTATATTAATCCCTTTTTTTAAAGCCAATTAATCACATATTTTAACTATTTTTTTTCCTCCTTACCCTATGTAACCTTACATATCAACTTTCAAATATCAAGAGGGGAAAGTTAAATCTAATAGACGATATGTGTAAAATGTTTGTTAATTGTAATGATAAGATTTTAATTTAAAAAATCTCTTTTTTGATCAAGTTAAGACGAAATCTTAACTTTTTTTTTTACGAAATCCGCTAGTTGGTACTTGTTAACAAAGAAACTATAAACTTAATACTTTTGGGTAAAAAAAAATGTTAAATACCTGCGTACAAAGTGATCTAAATATTAGATATCTCTCTAACAAAATATCCTTGTATAAATATAAAATGAACTAGTGACAAGAACAACGGGGCATATACATTTGAAAAGTACTAGTTTTAGAATTAATTATCTCGAACGGGTCATATACATTTGAAAAATACTAGTTTTAAACCCGTGTAAATTGCACGAGTTTGTTCTTTTAAACTTGTTACTAAAAAGTGTACATATTTGTGAAATTTGTTACGGTATATTTGTAGAAGGTGGTGATTTATTTTATTCATATAAATAAATAAATATCTACAAAATAAAATGAAAAGATGATTATCTCAGTAACACCTATATGTCCGGACCACCATTATAGTATGTAATCCCTTACACTTAGTGTTAAATCGTTTACAAAAAATATAAATCCTGTTATTTTTAGCTTTATTATTGTTAGATCTGTCAAAATATGACCCGACTCGAAAATCGACCGAAATCTGTCCGGAAATAACCCGCTATTTTCAACCCGAACCTGAAGAGGACCTGACGTGATAACACCCCGAACATTTAGGTTCAAGAACCGCCCGACCCATGACCCGACCCGAAAGTCGGTAAACTTATTAAAAATTTGAGTTTAAAGCAAATAAATCTATTATCATATGATACAAGTAATTTAAACTTCAAAAAAATTGAAATCAAATATACTTATGTTTATTTTAAAGCATAGTTTTCACACATAATTAATTACTTAAATGATTATCGTATAAATATAGATACTCTTTGTGACGTACATGTAACAACTTATCAATCCAATATATAACTTTGCGATATTGAATATATCAAACAAAAAAATGTATATTCTTACTAAAATGATATACTAACGTAGATAAATATAAATATTAAGAATAATTACATGTTTATAATTAAAATTATTGAATATAAATATTTGTAAAAATGCGTTGAAATCCAGCCCAAAACCCGTATAAACCCGTATTTTACAAACCTGGAATAAACTCGATCCATATTTACCCGAACCCGTAACCCGTCGCCCAACCCATTTGACATGTATAGACGTATAGTTATAGCCATGATCCCATTTTTTGTGCCATTTTTACATGAGGATATTTAAGGAAAATGAACTACCTACTCTATTCCTTCGAATTAGAGTGTTTGAGATATTAGTATTGCTGTTAAATTGTATGGGAGTTTTTTTTTGACAAAACTGTATATGAATATAATTTAATTTAATTTATATATCATAACTAATTAGGATTGTCTATTTCATTGGGTACCATATTACAATCTCTTGTGTATCCCAACTTTAAAATATGTGGCCATTTTAATCGATGGTTACATTATTTAACCTTATACGCATGTCGTTTAATATCTACCCTTATATGCAGTCCTGAAATTTATTTATTTGAAACAATGGTTGTAATTTTAATAATTAGAATTTGTATATTTAATATTTTGATTTTGTATATATTATATATATTATGATGTAATTTGGAATTAACCAATTTTGTAATTGACCATTTGAATTAGTGAGAAACCAAGTATCAAATACTGCAATTAATTCATATGTACATAGTGGGTCCTTAAAATAAGGAAACAAAAGATGTACTTTTGACTTATTAACTTTCAACCACAGAGCGACACGTAAGCTCTGTATTTGTTGCTTTAATAAGTAAAGCTTTGAACAAACTTTCATTAACCTTATTTTCTTGGTTATTGTTTGACAACCAAATAAGTTACATGAAATGAAAAGCTACTCAAAGTAGCATTTGAGAAATAAGATTTCAGTTTTATTAAGTTCTACTTTTTTGCCCCTTCAATTTATAATATCCAATTTTTATCATGTCCATTTATATTATTTTGCTAAAAATCAGCTACATATTAAGCTAATTTGCAAAAACATTTTTTACATAATCAACTACCTTATCAGCTCCTAATTTTCATCTACCTTTTCAAGTACATTATCAGATTTTAGCTAATTTTGTCAAACAAAGTCTTATGCGTTGCTTGAATACAAAAATTTAAGGGAAACGGAGCGAGGGGTGAACGAGGGAAGGAACTAGGAAGGGGAAGTTGAATGAAGGCTGAGACTTTTTCTACCAAATCTTTCTTACTTTAGATAAGAAACTTTTTAGATTGGAGGAGGGAAATTGAGAAATCCATGAGTCCATTACCCCTTCCCTCGAAATTGCTTCAACCCAAATTTGCTATTCAAACACAAAGGGAATTGTCTCTTCTAACACAATAACCAGTAAGTGGATTGTACATCTGATGTACTACCACCAATAATGTAGTTTTTGAGCTTCACAATAAAGTTTTTGAGTATAGTATTTAAAAATGAATTTAAATATAAAGTTTTTGAGTTCATTAATTTGAACATTAAGTTCAGAAAAAGTTACAATAAAACTCAAAATACATCACATATAAGATTTAAAATGTAATTTATAAACTTTAAAAAGCTCTAAAAAAATGCATAAAAACTCAAATTCATACTAGTTTGAGGTAGTACATCCGATGTATAATCCTTTTTCTCGTCAATTACTATCAAAACAAGGTTTTAAAGTTGCTCCCTTAAATCCAAGTAAATGATTATTTACAAATATTGTCTTCTCTCGCGAGAAGAAATTCAAACATAGATAAATATAAATATTGATTGGACAGATGGAAGTATTTGCTTACTTTTTATGTATGTATACGATTATGTGCTCGTGTACTATGATTTTATGTGAAAATTTCTCATCAATTTATCACTTAATTTAAACTAATGCATATTCCGTGCTAATGAACGGTATTTTAAATTATGTTGTACAGAGATTTCAGCAATTGAATTGACATAACATATTGCGTGAGAATATCTTACGATGAGATGCGATTTTAATCTATAAAAAACACCTCATGTATTAGTATTAAATGTAATTTTTTTTAATAAAAATGGTTCGTCTTACCTTATAATTTGCGTTACAAAATTGTCCTTGCAATTTGTCATATCAACTTTAATGTAGAGGACTTTTATAAAACCAACTTTTATATATAAGACGTTACGAAAACCAATTTCTCTTCTTATAGGCCATATACTTATTCTAATAGCACAAATTATAGAGTAAAATGGCATTATATCGCGGGATGGTCTTTTATGTAAAAATAAATATAAAGAAATTGTTCATTGCTAATAGAAAAAGATCCGTCATTTCTTATGAAGCTTCATTTATATTGCACACACGCGTTTTAGTATTGTAAGCCTGAAGATGAGATAAGCAAATGTGACCTTAATTTTTACATAATGTTTTTATAGAAAGATCATATAATGAAGGCCAATCCTTATTAAGAAATTTAATCTAAAAAAACTTATAGTTCACTTATTCTTTAGTTATACGGGGATATTATCCTTAACAATATTTTGTTCGGAAAATTGTTTTTTAAAATCTATTCTTTGCCTTCATGGAACGAAAAATTGTCAACATTTTGTCCGAGATGAAAAAAGTAGTACGCAGTATCGAGTAGTACTTTTAGTAGTTGATAATCAGTCACCAGATCCTATAACAAGATGTATGTAAAACTAATTTATTTTTGTTAAGCTTATTTACGCTAATTCTTATTTCAAATGGACTATTTTCGTCTAAAAAAGAAGACGGGTTATGTTCTTTTTCGGTAAAATGTAACCACAACTTGTTCTCAATAGGCTCACTTCTATGTAAAATGGTTACAAAATCTCGTCTTATTACTTCAGACCAAAGATCCACCGTTACCTAGAATATACCAAAAAAATTGTCTTTATTACCATTACTTGATGATAATTGACCCATCTTAAATTTTAGACAGATAGC
This sequence comes from Heliosperma pusillum, assembly GCA_022085475.1. Taxonomy (NCBI): domain Eukaryota; kingdom Viridiplantae; phylum Streptophyta; class Magnoliopsida; order Caryophyllales; family Caryophyllaceae; genus Heliosperma; species Heliosperma pusillum. The sequence goes on along the minus strand of JAIUZE010012008.1, from coordinate 22,824 downwards.
ATCCGTCTTAAACAAAACTTACTATTTTCAAATAAAGTTAAACTCATTTACAAAGTATTTAGCTCCTTTACGAAGTTAATAAGTTAGTTCTCCTGAGCTCAATTGTAACATCGAGAAAGCTATACACTCATACACTCATACTCCGTATTTGTTTTTCTCATACTTCCGTCAATCAAATTCAAATGTAACTTCTACATTCTGGAAGTCAAGTTTCGTAAAGTTTGGCCATAAATATATTAAAAGTAAGGAGTATCAAACTTTGTATATGAAAAGTGAAAACTAACATATTTAGATTAATACGAAATTCTTTTTCATAAAATAAATATTTTTTGAAAAATGGGTTCAGTTTACCTGAATTAAAATTCGGTCAAATTATCACCTCGAAAACCATTCAAAATTAAATACTCCGTATTACATTTGAATTTGATTGGAGGGAGTCAATAACCGAAAACACAAATGGGTAACAGTAAAGACGGAATGAAGAAAAAATGTACCCGAAAGGTAGAATAAAACCTGGCGAATCAAAGCAGCGGTGGAAAGACGGTCAGGGGCAGTTAAGTCAATAATGGGAAGATTTATAATTTGAGCTTCTTGTGCCATCTTCTTACTTGTGTTTTCACCTATATATCTTCTCTTTCATGTCTTATAGGGAGTGTACACCGTATAATATATACTCCTAGTTGGGTCGGGTTCGAGTCAAGTTTAGGTCGTGTCAATTCGGGTTTGTCACATTATTGGGCTTGTTCGGGTGGTGTTGGGTCATTTCGGGTTTGTTGGTCGGGTCATTTTCGGGTAAACGGGTCAGTCATTTCGGGTCGGGATAGTTTCGGGTCAATAGTTATTTCGGGTCTGGTTAGTTCAAGTCGGCTTGATTTGAGTCGGTTCCTAAGAGATTCTAATTTTGCCACGTGTCGCAATATATTATTCAAGATAACTTTTATATGATATGTGTAGAAGTGTTTTAAGATATATTCATTAATAGCCGGAGTCAAATTAATGTAATAATATTAATTGTGACATCAAATTAGCTTGTTTGGGTCACTTCGGGTCAAGGTCGGGTCGGGTTAATTCGGGTTTCAGGTTATATTTGGGTTTTTATAACCCGTGTTAGTTTCGAGTCTCGGGTCAGCCTTTTCAGGTCAGATCATTCGGGCCGAGTTGCTTTACCAGGTCAACCTACCTTATAGGTAGGTCACAACTCGTCCACATTACTTCTAAGGTTTTTTGTCAGAAACTACCTTTTATTTAGGGTCATTTGTGAATAACTACCTTTCAATTTTTTTTTTTGCTTTCAACTACCTTTCATATTTCTTTTTGCAAAAAAACTACCAAGAATCCACCTCTAGCGAAAAAAAGTTATCTTTCCGGCGTTGTCTTACCATTTTCATGTTGAAGCTAGCTCTTTACTTCATAATCCTAATAATCGACGAAAAAAAATGACTGAACAAATATTAGCCACCTTAATATGTCTCTCTCGCTCTTACCCGAATCAAATCTCTAATTCACGAAAATAAAATCAGCATCGATATTTAGCTGAACATGTTAAATTCTTTTTCATCAACAATAATCTATTATGGGCAAAATCAACTCCTAGATAGTGTTAACTATTTGAAAATATTCATGGATTCACTCAGAAGATCACTTGTCAACCATCTCATTAATTTTCTTATACCAACCATCTTCATCATGAATAGAGAAAGATGAACTTTAATATGACTGAGATAAACATTAAGTTGATAAATCATGAATAGTCAATAAGGTTGTTGGAATATAAGGGCGGAGGTGAAGGTGACAGTAAAAGTAACAACGTAAATGAAGAGGGAGATTGAGATGGTTGATGCGTTGGTATTGTTTGGAAGAGACTTTGATAAGGTGTTGGGTATGAAGATGATCTTTTTCAGACATTGTTGAGTAAATAAATGGAGAAATATGAGTTATATGTGTGAAAAAGGGAGAAAATAGCAAGTCAATGCCGAAAAGTGGACTTTTTTTCGCCGGAGGTGGAGTACTTTGGTATTTTTTTTTGTAAAAGAAGAAATGTAAGGTAGTTGAAAGAAAAAAAATGAAAGGTAGTTGTATAAAAATGACCCCAATAAAAAGGTAGTTTCTGACAGAAAACTCTTATTTCTATTTTAAAAGTCACTTATAGAAATCACTTATCTAAACTTACTCATTTATACTCCCGTTGTCCTGGTCAATTTTTGTCTTTTCATTTTGGTACAAAGATCAAGGAAGTATTAGGGGACCATTTATGGTTATACATATTGACTCACAAGAGAACAATAGTCCCATGGGATGTCAAGTTACTCATTGAAAACTTTTCTAATATAGAAAGGACAACAATTCACTGAGACACCCTAAAAAGAAATAGGACAACAGTTGTCCGGGACGGAGGGACTAAGTTATTTTGCTAAAATTACTCCCTTAATATGCACTTTTATCTAAACTTACTTCAAATCTCCAACTTAAGTTAGTTATTTTGTCTATTTTTGATCTTATTCCGATTGTGCCTTAACCAATGTATACTTTAAAAGCTATAACTATGTAGATAAATGGAGAGTTGGTTAAAAAACAGACGAAATAAGTGACTCAAATTGATGTTTTGAAACAATTTTGATAAAAATGCGTCTTAAAGGAGTAAATTTAGCAAAATATTTTGTATAAGAGTAAATTTAGAAAAGTGAATCTTATAAGTGAGTTATTTTTAATTTACACTCATTTCTATTACAAAATAATTTTTATTCTGTCAAAATTAGACAAATAAACATTTTACGATAAAATATAATTCGTAAATATTTTCTGATAAAATGTTCACTACTCCGTAGTTGTTTTGTTAAAAAGTACTATCTTTGTTTCAATTATTTGTTTTAGAGTAACTTAGAATTAACTCGCTTTTGAAATTCACATTTTTAAATTTAATTCTTTTTGAATTTTTTTTCTTTCTAAAATCACCCCTTAAATTGCAATTTTTCCTAAAATTACTCATACAAGTTGCATTTTTTCCCAAAGTTGCTTAAGGACTCTAATTTAAGTGATTTATTTTATATGTTTTTAAACTTATTTCGTGTGTGGCTTGGCCAATTTATACTTTGAAAGGTATAAATAAGTCGAACAAATGGTGGGAGAGTTGAAAAATAAATGAAATAAATAAATTAAATTTGAGTTTTGAAGAAATTTTAGGAAAAAGAAATGTAATTTAAGAGGACAATTTAACCAAAAAATATCAAAAGGGAGTTTTTTTTTCAAAAATGTGGATTTTAAAAGGGAGTAAAATCTAATTTACTAAAACAATAAAAAAGACAAACAAATTGATTTGGATAAATGGAGTAGCAATTTTAGTTATGTCATTTTTTGATCATTTTGTATTACTCTCTTCATCCTACTTTTGTTTTCTTACTTTCTTTTTCAGGAAGGATTTAAATAATATGGTAAAATTACTATACTGCCCCTTTAGTTAGGAACAAGAAAAACAATACAAGATCATTTTTATTAGAATGTGTAGTAGTTAGAAAGTTAGGAGTAATAGTGGTAATCAACTAATTTTTCATACTATATAAAAAACGATAATAAAAGTGGAATGAATTTTGGAGAAAATGGGACAAAAAGTGGAATGGGAAAGTATAAAATGTGAACATTTTAGTCTTATGAGACCTACTCTCTTGTGGAAGGTAATGCATGTTTTTCATCGATGAAATTCTAATAATATTGCCCAAATCCCGATATATAGTTTCAAATTCTCCCCTCATTATGTCTATGTCTATCTCCTCTCTTATTAATATCTCGCACCTATTTATATTTTTTTTATTTCAAAATCAAATAATTATAAACCTTTCCATCATGAACAACGACGATTACCCGCGGAAAACGAAGTAAATCTATCCGATCGATTCTTACACTTTGTAAAAAATTATTCATACAATTTTTTGAATTTTCAATTTATACCCTATTTACGACCCCAACGAATTATACTCCGTATAAGATTAATGATGAACATTTCTAAATGGCACCATAATGTACAAAAACTAAAATGGAATAAAAACGTTACTTAAAATATAATAATTACATTTTTTTGGGTTCAGAAGATTTCTCTGTTGTTCTCATGTATGAAGTACCTAATGGTTATAGTATTTTTTTTGGTGCAAAAAATTTCTCCGGTTTGCTCGTGTATGAAGTATCTAATGGTTATAGTATGTTGGTGTAACACCCCATGAGATGTGAGGAAAGTTGTCCCACATGGGAAAAATAAGAAGCTTATAAGATCTTTATAAAAGTTTCCACCCAGCATTTAGTAATAAGGCTTTGTGCTTTTGGGCTTAAGTGAGGACAAATTAAGGCCCAAAGGTGCACATCCCATCTTATTGGGGTTGTGTTACGATGGTGGCGGGTCGGGTTGTTATAGTTGGTGCATAAGACTCGAAGTGGCGGTGGTTTGCGTTTACATGGGGCACGAAGTGGCGGTGGTGTTTTCGTGTTCGCGCACAAACAACAATTTCGTTGTGCTTTCAAGATTTCCATCAATTTCCATTAATTAAAATTAAAAACAAATCTAAGCACCAATATTAAATTCGTTATCGGGCCTGGCCACACCTGTACTGAGCAGAGAGAGCCCGCTTCATAAGCTCATATAGTTAACAGTGGAACACTCTAAAACAAATTGGCAATAAAGAGAGTAGCTATTGCCTTATAAAGTCGTAAACTCTATCATCTTTTATCAATATGGGTCAACTCACATGTGAGAATACTGGGTTTCTTCCCAACCAATTAGACAAAATAACAAACCTAATTGATTCTCTAGATTATATTATTAGATGTGCAAATTTGTTTTAGAGAAAATGGTTGAGGTTTCAAAATAAGAGGGGGAGAAAATGAAATAAAAATTATTTGATCATTTAATTGGACGATAATTTCTTTTTTGGTGCACTATGTGGACAATAATAATAATTTAAGAACAACCACGATTCCTAGTATCAAATCAGCTCCTAAGGGGAAATATGTTTCACACATGTGACATAACTATGGAACCCTTAATTTCATCACTAGCTAATCGTAAGTATGCCGAAAATTATAAAAATGACAATTTAATCCCTTAACTTTGCTCAATTGTGAAATTAGATCCCTTAAGTTTCAATTGTAGTAATCAAGCCCCTTAACTATAACAAAAAGTGAAATTCAACCCTAATTTTTATTTTTAGCTAAAATCTCAACAAAAGTGCATTTTATATTTATATTATGCAATTATTAACACATAAAAATTACTAATTTTAACTTTAATAATTTATATGAAATTAGTTATTCATCAAAATAATTATTTTACATCTTTTTATAATAAACAAAATAAAATTTTGATAAAATCTCATGAACTCTTGCTACGTATATTATAAATTGTCTAACAAATATAAAATTATCGGAAATACTTTTTATTACAATTCTATATTGTATAAAATTTATAAGGTTATAAAAAAATTAAGTTTATATATGATTAAATGGATTACAAAATGAATTTTGGGCAAATATTCATCAACAATCAAATAACGGGGTTTAATTCACATTCAACCAAATTTATGAGGCTTGATTGCTACAAATCAAATATAAGGGGCCTAATTTCACCATTGAACAAAGTTGAAGGGTTAAATTACCAGTTTTGCGAAAATTAATGTGCTAAAATCATGGACCCAATTATGATAGTCCAAACTCAACCGGCTATATCTAAAACATGAATTCACATGGAGCACATATAAGTTAGCCATCCCGCAAATGATATCCCTCTTTTTTGTAGAAAAAAAAGAGAAAACTTTAGCTGGTTATAATTCGTGATCAAAAATTTAGAAATTGGACAACATGAAAATGACAAGCTTGCGACATGGCGAATCACAAATTCTCATTTGTGACGGACCGACCCGTCGCAAGCTTGCGACGGGTCAATTCCCTCTCACAAAGTGTAAGTGGGGGTGCAAGTGGGTGGGAAATGGAGCCTCCCACTTGCACCCCCACTTGCACTTTGTGAGAGAAAATTGACCCGTCTTAAGCTTGCGACGGGTCGCCCCGTCGCAAGCAAGACTTGCTGCAGGGCGAATAGTCGAATAGTCTTGCTTGTGACGGATGGTATCCGTCACAAGCTTGCGACGGGGCGAATAGTCCCATATTTGATGAAAATGGGTCGATCATATTCAAATATGGGTGGGAAACTGATTAGACATGAGACTGCACGAATTGACTAGTCTAATTTTATTATTATTTGTTTTGTCTTCCCTAGGCCAATCAACCATCTCTTTTTACGTTTCTTTTTCCACTCAACAGTCTCTTTTTCCACATTCACTCTCCCTCTCACATGCACATTCAATCCCTCTCTGATCCACATTTAAATCATCTCCTCTTTCTCTCTCTTAAAATTACAAAATCCAGTATTAAAATGGTCACAAACACCCCTAAAACACCAAACATTCGAACCATTTATTGTAACATGAGAATTAAAACTACAGCCAATAAGGTGCCACCGAAGAGGACAACTAAAGACGCACATGCAGTAGAAGAAGGTATCATAGTTTTGATTTGTAATTCAATTTTGTTTTTTTTTTCCGTTTTTTCCCTCTTATTTGGTGGTTTTTAATATGTATCTTCGTTTGTATCGTCCTTTTCTCTATTAAAGTGGTGAGAAACGGCAAGAAGTCACAATCAAAGAGTGAAGAGTGATTAGTGACGAAGAGCTCCATTCCACCTACCATGACGTAAGTTCAGTAATGCTCATTTTTTTAGTTTTGAAATAATACTGCTAATTTAGGACAATATGCTCATTTTAATATTGTCACGTGTTCTCAGTATTACATTAAATGTTCCCCCCAAAATGGACAAATGTTGGTGTTGAAATTATAACATGTTGTAGTCGTTGTTGTTGTTATATGTTGTAGTTGTTGTTGTGGTTACATGTTGGTGTTCTTCTGGTTACATGTAGTTGTTGAAGTAGTTACATGAATGATTGTTAAAAATTGATCTCAATATTATATTAAATATATATATATCTGAAATTGATAAATGTAGTAAAATGTTACCACTTAACCTATGTGTGGTTACATGTTCCTATTGTTCTGGATACATGAAGATTATTATCATGTGTTCCCAATATTACGTTAAATGTTATCATCTGAGAAGGACACATGTTGTTGTCAAAATGATATCATGTTTTAGTTGTTGTTGTGGTTACATGTTGTAGTTGTTGTTGTGGTTACATGTTGGTGTTCTTTTGGTTATATGTATGTGTTGTGCTAGTTACATGAATGATTGTTATAATTTGTTCCCAATATTATATTAAATGTATATATCTGAAATGGACACATGTTGTAGTGAAATGATAACATTTTGTTGTTGTTGTTGCCCTGGTTACATGTTTTTGTTCTTCTGGTTACTCATTTGGGTTGTGCTAGTCACATGCATATGGTAACATGTGAGTTTCTGTTTCTGTTTGTACATTGTGTAGATTTGCCTGCGCAATTGGATGGCGACAAGGAGAAATATGGAGGTGGTCTCCCATAAGCATAACGTGATAACACGGGAGTTGGGAGGGCATGAGGCGGGCGAAAACGAGCCTAAGGGGTCAAGATATGGAAGAGTGATGGCAGATCTTGGTGGTGAAGGTGACCAGTTGCAGGGTTCTTTCACGCAAGCATTGAAAGATCCAGTTGTCCTGGCGGAGTTCCACGCCTTCAAGCAGAAGTTGGATAGGTTGGTTGCCATTGAGATGGTGAAGCCACCGTTATTTGACCTTGGGTTCGGGGAGTTATGCGGTCTCAGCGGGTGAGGATGGTCGACCCAAGGGCAACATAGTGATAACCCGCACGAGGTCAAAAAAGGGGGCTGGCAATCAAGAACTAGTTGTTTCATGGTTAGACTTTTTTTGGACATGTTCTATGGCCTTGTGGTCTATAGCCGGTATTTCTATGTTAGTTGTAATGGTGGATGTAATCTTTAAACTGTTGTTGGATCCTTTGCATCGTACTGATCGTCTTTATAATATGACTATTTAGAAGAAGACCAGCTTGTTTTTAATGGTATATTCTACTAGAATGTGACCAACTTTATTATATGTCAGTTGTTTACTTATTAAATGGACATTACCATGCAATAAAGTGAAATATGTAACAAATGCTGATATATTGGTAAAAATATGTAACCATTGATACACCATTATGTAACCATTTATATTGGTAACATTAGCTGATACACTCCTACAAATACAGGCAATAACAACGCCCCATCAACAACGCATACTCACGAAAATAAAGAAAAACCGTTGTGGAATGGAGAATTATTTTTCCGCGGAATTATATTAAACCTAATAACAACGGTATTAGTTTTTCAAACGTTGTTATTAGTTTTAACAACGGCGTGAACTAAAATAACCGTTGTAAATAAATCTACTAATAACAACAGTTTATTTTATATCCGTTGTTATTAATTTAGCGCGAAATAAGGAAAAGCAATAACAACGGGTATAAAAAGCCCGTTGTTATAATGTGTTATTAATTTGGCGCTTAAATTAATAACAACGGATATGATTTTGTTGTACGTTGTTGTTAGTTGTAACAACAGATATAACTTTTTTAACCGTTGTAAATAAGGAACCTAATAACAACGGTGACTATGAATAATAACCGTTGTCAATACTTTTAATAAAGATGAAAAAAACACACAACACTAATAATATTGTACTGCAACACAAAAACACAAACACAAAGCGATTATACTGCATCACAAAACCACAAACACTAATAATTTATTGATTTCCTGATCGTCTCTTTGTCATCATCTCCGTCTGCTATTTCTTATTAATCAGGTATTCTAATAATTTTTCTTTATTGATTTCCTGAATTTCGTTTATTTGTGAATTAGTTGCCTTATACATTGTGAATTAGTTGGCTTATTATTGAATTAGTTTTAATTAGTTGGATTTTCTGAATTACTTGGCTTACTATATATACTACGAATGTAGATAAATGACTCGAACTTGGATGAATGCTGCGAATATGAGTGACCCAAACTATAAGGATGGTTTAGCTGAATTTTATGAAGTCGTTGCGAACAATTTGAATGGTTCTTCTAGTATTCCATGCCCTTGTGAAAGATGTGGTAATATTAGGTATATGGCTATTCCGGACGTTAAAATTCACCTAGAAAAGTATAGTTTTAGTCGATCCTATACCCGTTGGATTTTTCATGGGGAATCATTAGAGGAAGAGAATAACTTTGAAGAAGATGATCTTGAGGTATACGAAAGGATAACTGATGATCCCGAGTTTGCCGAGTATGTTGAGTTGGAAGCAGACGAGTTGAATGTTGGGTCTACAGATAATGAAGAAAAAGATGATGAATCAAATGCTTTTGAAGATGAAAACATTAATTTGGATGACCTTGACAACATGTATGAGAAGTTGTGTGAGTCTGAAGCGCCTCTATACCCTGGTTGTAAGTACACAAAGATGTCGGCTGTGGTGAAGTTGTATAATATCAAGGGGGCAAATGGGGTTAGTGACACGTGTTTCACTAGTTTATTAGCCTTGATAAACGACATGCTTCCAGATGGTAATGTTCTTCCCGTTAAGACATATGAGGCTAAAAAACTAATTAGAGGGGTGGGTATGAAATATGAGAAAATACATGCATGTCCAAATGATTGCGTATTGTATCGAAAATTATATCAAAACTTAACCAATTGTCCGGTTTGTTTTGAGTGGCGTTATAAGGATAAGGAAGGGATCCCGGCTAAGGTGTTATGGTATTTTCCAGTGATACCAAGATTCATAAGGATGTTTGCGAATAGCAATGATTCAAAAATGTTAACTTGGCATGAAACTGGAAGAATAAATGATGGGAAGCTAAGACACCCGGCAGATGGTATGCAATGGAAATCGTTCGACGCTAAGTATCCCGAGTTCGGCATTGAACCTAGAAACTTACGTCTAGCGCTGTCCACTGATGGAATGAACCCACATGGAAACATGAGTACCCAACATAGTACTTGGCCAGTAGTGTTGGCAATATACAACTTACCTCCATATGTGTGCATGAAAAGAAAGTACTTGATGTTGTCGTTGTTAATTTCCGGCCCTAAACAACCTGGAAATAATATAGATGTCTATTTGGAACCTCTTTTAGATGATTTGCGAATTTTGTGGGATAGTGGGATAGAAGTATTTGATGCATATAGGAATGAAACTTTCAATTTGAGAGCGATGTTATTGTGTACAATAACCGACTATCCGGCTTATGGCGACCTTTCTGGGCATACGGTGCATGGGAAAGAGGCATGTCCATTGTGTGGGGAGGATATCGAGTCTGAATACTTGAAGTGTTCTCATAAGTATGTGTATTTGGGAAATAGGAGGGGCTTGGATCCTGACCATTGTTATCGCAAGCAGCAGAAAGCATTTAATGGACGTCAAGAACATCGTCAACCTCCTAGAATTTTGAGTGGGCATGAAGTTTATCAGAAAGTAAAGCATATTGAGATAAAATATGGGAAGAAGAACGGCTCTAAATTGTCTACTCGTGGGTATAAGAAAAGATCCATATTTTTTGATAAACTTCCATATTGGCCTGACCTGGAGGTCAGGCATTGCCTCGATTTCATGCACATTGAGAAAAATGTCTGTGATAATATTATCAATACCCTCCTGAATGTTCCCGGTAAAACAAAGGATAACGCCGCAGCTAGGGAAGATATGCAAATGATGGGTATTAGGCTAGAGTTGGCACCACAGAAGAGAGGTAATGGTACATTTTTACCGCCAGCAGCTTATACCCTTTCACGGAATGAGAAAAAAGAATTTTGTGCATGCTTGAATGGAATTAAAGTGCCACATGGTTATTCGTCCAACATCAAAAGCCTTGTGTCGATGCAAGATCTAAAACTCACCGGGTTAAAGTCACATGATTGCCACACTTTGATGCAACAATTACTATCCGTGGCTATTCGCTCCATTTTACCTGAAAAGGTACGATATGCTATTACCAGATTCTGTCTCTTCTTCCAGTCCATATGCGATAAAGTCATCGATCCCGATGATGCGGATTCATTGCAGGACCTCGTTGTCACCTCTCTTTGTCATTTTGAAATGTATTTTCCACCCTCTTTCTTCACTATCATGATTCACCTGACCACTCACTTGGTTAGGGAGATTTTGTACCTTGGGCCTGTGTACTTGAGATACCAGTATCTTTTCGAAAGATTGATTAAAGTCTACAAGGACTATACATCTAATCGGTATCGTCCAGAAGGTTGTATTGTTGAACGTGCTATATTAGACGAAGCTCTTGCATATTGTTACGCTCATCTCTCCCCTGAGGAGTTAATTGGCGTTCCAAAGAATCGTCATAGTGACTGGATGACCGGAAAAGGTATTAGGGGCCGGGTTGAAAAAATTGTGTCACGTGACATGTTACATTTAGCTCATACGTATGTGCTAAACAACGAAGATGAGGTGCAACCTTATATTCAACAACACAAAGATGAGCTCAAATACGATCACCCAAACAAGAGCGAGATGTGGATTGCAAACGAGCGTAAGAAGACATTTGGAGAGTGGTTTAGGAATGTTGTCTTGGAGTATAAGAATTTGTATGGTGATGACATCTCTCCTAGGTTACTACGTCTTGGGTTAGGTCCAAATGCCAGGGCCACTTTTTTCAGCGGTTTTGCTATTAATGGTTATACTTTTTACACCCGCGAGCAAGATGAGTTGAGCACAATGCAAAATAGTGGTGTGAGTTCTGAATTTGAGGCAATGCACTTTGCTACTTCAAAAGATAAAAACCCTATTTGGGGAAAATGCCTTTATTATGGTGTTATTCAAGAAATATTGGTATTAGATTACATTGATTTCACAATACCTCTGTTTCGATGTAACTGGGTTGATAACAACAACAATTGTGTTCGAAAGGATAAAATGGGATTTACGTTGGTCAATTTGGATAAGGTTGGCAATAATAAGGATGATCCTTTCATAATGGCATCCCAAGCTAAACAAGTGTTCTATGTCACCGATCCTATGGATAAGAAGTGGTCTGTTGTACTATCTATAAGGAGTAGACGGGGTGCACCCGATAATGGTGGGGATAATGATCAGGATGTCGTGTTTGAGGGAATGGATCACTCTTCCACTGTATCTTATTTCGACAATGTTGACACTGATCATGATAACATTGAAAGCATCTATATGCGTGATGATCATGGTGAAGGTATTTGGGTTAACGAAGAAACTATGTCGGGCAAGACAAGTCCCCGATCCTGAGGTGGTTAATAATGTGAGGTATTAGCTTATATATTTTTTTTTTTTTTAGTTTCTGTTATTTTTTTAAATAACTATCTTTCTGATTTTTTTTTAAATAACTTAGGAACGGCATAGTAATAACAAACGTAAAGCACTGATACTTTATTAGCTCGAACAGATTTGCATTTAGGAACCATAGCGGAAATCTTACAACCATAGCGGATACAGACACTCACTTGACACTCGATCAACATCTATTATGATAGGCTGATACAAGACCACAAGCCCTAAAACCCCATTACACTGCTATTATGATAGGCTGATACAGACACACAGGCCCTCCCGGCCATCATACATGACCACAGGCCCTCCCATCCCATTACACTGCTATTATGATAGGCTGATACAGACACACACACACTTGACACTCAACATCTAACACAGGACGTTGCTTGGAATTTTTAGGTGTACATTGCTTGGAAAACAGCCACAACCTGGTTGTAGGCATCGACGATTTCTGAATTGGTCGACTGCTGACCATTCAAGATGGTCGGATACGGCACGTGGAAATAGTCCACGGTATTCTTCAGAAGCTCAACGTCCTCGTCTGTGGCTACCCAGAGGTATGGTTCGACTGTTGATCTATTCGGAGCAACCTGGTCGCTCTTACCATGGCCTATGAGTTGAAACATATTGCCAAGCTTAAATGCTGATTCTGCATCTGCAAGTGATGTTCCAAACTGAATGAGTAGTATCCCTTTGAATCCCCAAGGCGCCCATTGTGCCTTAATTCTGCTGACCGAGTATCCCGGCTCAATAAGCTTATTCCTCAAAGGAGTAAAGCTTTTGGCAACAAATTTTCCATCGTCCAAATGGCCTGGGGCATTCATTAGGACACAGTGATATGGACGAGCAATATTTTGAGACATTTCAAAAATAGACAAGTAATTTGATAGTTTTGGTTTGGTTTATTTGCAGTGAGTATTCTTTTCTGAATTTATAGTATTCAGTGTATTGTCTTTAGTTTTTGTTAGCTTTGGTCATTGTTGAAGATTCCCAAATTATTTAGCTTTTGGTCATTCATTATACAGTCTCCATGTTTTGGTTTCTGGGTTTCTGCCGATATTGCTGTGTATAGTGCTTATGATATTGCTGTCTTTGTTGGTTTCTGCTGATTATTATTGAAGTGTATAGTGCTTATGATATTGCTGTCTCTAATTATAATTAAAAAAAAAATAAAGGTAAGCAACAACAACGGTTGTTGTAAATATACCCGTTGTGATTGCTTATAACAACGGTTATTAACCATAAACCGTTGTCATAGTGTTTACTAATTACAACGGGTAGACTACTATAACCGTAGTCATTACTCTATCATAACGGTTTGTTTATGATAACCGTTGTCAATATTTGTAGTAAGGAAACACACAACACTAATAATACGACTGTACTGCAACACAAAAACTCTATCACAAAGCGATCATTTTTCTGTCATCATCTCCCTTATTATTTTTGAATTTGTGAATTTGTGAACTATTTCTTGAATTTGTGAATTTGTGAATTTGTGAATTTGTGAATTTGTGAATTTGTGAATTTGTGAATGTCATTTCCTGAATGTCGTTTATTATTTTCACCAATTCAATGTCGTTTATTAGCAAATTTGTGAATGTCATTTCCTGAATGTCATTTCCTGAATGTCATTCAATTCTAATTTTGCTTTATCGATTGAATAGCTTTGAATTGAATTAGTTTAATTACTTCTAAACTTAAGTCAAAAAACAAATTAACGTATCAACATTAATATTATTAAATAATAAGTTCAAACGGCGCCACACACAAATGGCGCCAAAAAAACAACAAACAACTACAACCAAACAACAACAACCAAACAACTACAACCAAACAACAACAACAAACTAAATTGAGTCCGGGTAAATCTCCCGGATAGCTGCCACCGCTAGAGCATATGCATCAATCGGGTCAGCCTCGGCCAGAGCCAACCCTTCCCACTACTCTACCTGGGTCACTTCAACGAGGTCGACCCCATTTGGCCAACGGTAACGGTCATGTTCGGAAGCCACCCATAGATATGGCCCAGGCTGGTGGTCCGTGCTCTCAATAAAATCTTTTCGCCCATGCCCGGCCTTGTCAAACATTCTTGCCAGTTTGAATGCGGACGCACGATGAGCATCCGACATCCCAAACTTGAAAACGAGTTCCCCTTTAAAGTACCTGCGATGATAATTTGGCCACATCTTCCTGATTAAGTAGCCATTTCGAATAAGCGTATCACGGAGTTTTTTGTAACTTTTACACACAACGTAGTCACCCTCAATATGAGAAGGCATTTCTTTCATGATGCAAGCATATGGTTTAGTAAAAGTTCCAGACATTTTGTATGGTTGAGGTTAGTATTGAGGCTGGGAAATTTTGTATGGTTTAGCAAATATGTTATTGATTAGAGTTGGGAATTTTGTATGTGGTTGATAACCTGCTTGTATTGAGGCTGTATTTATAGAGAGTTATTTATGGGAGTTATTTATTCACATGCATGCATTGGTTCACATGAAGGCATTGATTCACATGCATGCATTGGTTCCCAAAACGACTATACATTCACATGCATGCAGTACGTTATTGATTGAGTAAATGTGTGAATATGCAGTACGTTACATTTTCTATGTAGTCAATGCATTTACTACAATATGCAGTAACTCAATCACAACGGTTGTGGTAACGAAAACCGTTGTGGTTAGTAATAACAACGGGTTTTTTACCAATACCCGTTGTTATTGCTCAATATTATTATTTTTAATTAAAAGATATTGCAGTCCAAACCCGTGAATAAACAACAGCAGAACCAGCATTGATTAAAGCATCCAGTGAACATCATCAATGGCAGCATAACCCCTCTATAAATACAGCCTCAAAACCCCTCCTTTAAATATTACATAACTACCCTAAAATTAATATCATCAATGGCAGCAGTTAACCTTCCCAACGATGAGACGACCCTTACAAAATTGATTGCAGATGAGGAGGAGGCTCTTGCCGTAGTCCCCGCTGATCATCACCCATTGATTAAAGGATCCATTGAACATCGAAGGGATTATTGGATTGAGAGGCGTGAAGCAGTCCGACTTGTCAACCAAGCGTCGTCATCATCATCGTCCTCTGGCTACCCACGTCGGCCTTATACTCGCAGGTTGGATCCCGCAAGAGATATGTTGAGCTGTACCCGTCCTACCTTATCTCCACATGCAAGACGTGTACTTGCAGGCATTGAATCTGTTATTGCAAAATACGAGGTTAATGATCCGGAAGTCATCAGTATCATCAATATTGTTCCGGATTGTTGGTGGCAGTGTGAGAAAAGCTTTTTACTCTTAACCGGAATTGTTCCGGATTATTTAACATCTTTATTTATTTGATGTCGGATGAATGTAATATACTTTAATATAAAATCTAGGTTATTCCTAATGAAATCAATTAGAAAGAATGTTGTTTAAAGTGTTTGAATTGATGATGTTCAATATTTTGATGTTTGATCAATATATAGCGATCATCTACTATATATATATATATATATATATATATATATAGAAGTATATAAAAAGGGTTTAGGGTTTAGGGTTTAGGGTTATTTTGAAGTAACACACGTATACTAATAATGATACTTAATAATTAAAAGTGATCCGACCCGAAAATGATACTTAATAATCATCACGCGGATAATAAATGATGATTTCTATCGAATTAAATTAAATAACCCGATACTAGCTAATTAATTTTGGGTCGGACAGTTTCAGGTTTGTGATGCAAAAACGGCCCGACGAATCTAACTACCTGATCGGAATATGGCCTATTATTATTAACGATTTATTTGTTGATAAAACGTATGTACATACATACATACACAATAATATAATATATATTATATATAATAGGTGGTAAAAAAGCAATAAACCGTCCTTTTTAATTAATTTGAGCATATATATATATATATATATATATATATATATATATATATATATATATGCATCGTCAATATATCCGTCCCTTTTATTAGCGTACTTGGATGAACGAAGTCGATCGACCCCATATATATATATATATATATCATCATTATTTAATTTGGGAAACATTGACGTGTATATATAATACTTACTTGCATGTGCATTGATGAATCTGTTATTATTGCAAAGTAGTACGAGCGTTATTTAATGATCCGGAAGTCATCATCATTAATTATTATATATATATCATCAATATTATATTATCATCAATATTATTGCAATAAGTAGTACATATATACGAGGTTAATAATGACACGCGCCCCCGACCCGGCCCAAAAGTGATCGACCCGAAGTACGTAGCTACTTGCTCTAGATAGTGGATTGCCCGATCCGTAACTGCTGGCCTGGCCACCCGATCGACCAGTTTCAGGTTAACTAGTGATGCATGATAATTATAATAACCAGTTCCTTAATTAAAAAGAAAATGATACGATTCGAGGATCCCTATCTAGACTCGATATATATATACCACATCCGCTTGACCCGGAAATTATCGACGACCCGCCCAATTATAATCATTCCCGAAACAGACACGAATTGAAAGCCGAAAGGACCCTCGCTTCGACCCGAATTGAACCAATTCAAACTAATAATAATTAATAACTAACCCGATCGATAAAGTTATTAATTACAAACCCGCCGAATCTAACCCGATTGGAATTGATTCCCAGGCCAAACCCGATCCCAGCTAATAATTAAACGTAACTTACGCCTATAAAATAAAATTTAGAGCAAAGTAAAATAAATTAAATTAAATTTAGAGCAAAGTTAAATAAATTAATTTAGAGCAAAGTTAATGAGTTTATTTCGTGCCTCAAATTTTAATACCGCGCGCGCGTATCTGAAAAATTAAAAAAAATATACATAATCTATAAAAACGGTGTTTTAGAATTGCACCGTTGTTATTACTTTCAACAACGGGTTATAATAAATAAACCGTTGTCTTAGTGTTATTACTTTCTACAACGGGTGTGCTTTAACCGTTGTCATTACTCTATAACAACGGTGGTTTGTCGGATAACCGTTGTCAATAGTTTCTCTTAATAAACCCTTTAGTTTCTCTTAATAAAAAATAATTTACAATCCTATAGAGTAAATTTTACACACGTACATTATCATCATCATCCTCCTCGTTTACCATCATCCTCGTTTACAACACAAATCTTTTTGTTTAGTATCATCATCATCCTCCTCGTACTCGTGATCATCATCCTGTTCTCTTTATCATCACCCTGTTCTCATTTTCTTTATCAGGTAAGTTTTGTGTTTCGTCTTTAGGGTTTTAAGTTTGAAGTTCATCTTTTTGTTTTCATTTTCTATTTATCGTTCTCTTTATCATCTAGTTTCATTCCTTTCTAAGTTTTTAGAGTTTTAGAATCTCTGCATGACTCTTTATTTGTTCAGTTACTATGTCATTCATTTCAAGGTCTTAGGGTTTTAGAATCGCTGTATGCATGACTCTGTTCCGTTACTATTTCATTTCTTTTGAAGGTCTTAGTGTCTTAGGATTATCATGGGTGAAAAACGGAAAAGAGTAGAAAACAATGATAAGGGGGATCAGCCTGGTGAGAGGGGTGCTTCGAAGTGCTCTGCAGCCCTTGCAGCTATAGCGGCAAAAACGCCGATGGAAATAAAATGGAGTGTGAAAGGTGTTCCTACTGGTCCAAATGCTAGCCAGTTAGCCACTTGGATTGGAGTTACAACCAAACAGTTTGTGCCTATAGATTTAGATGATTTCAGGAATATAAATCCTTCATTGCAGAACTTACTCTTGAAACGTATGAAGGTATGATAATATCTTTAGCTAAACACCATTTTATTTTGCATAAGTTACTATTACATAAGGCAGGAAGCCGTATAAAGGTTCGTGTAAAGGTATGATATTAGACAGCCGCTTATTAGTAGATATGATGATGATGCAGGAAGCTTTCGATATTCCAGACTGCCATGATAAGTATCTATTACGTAAGGCAGCGGCAGTCTTAAGGCAGTGGAGGTGTGACCTTGCCAAAGTACACTTGTATGTCGACAAGGAGACGGGGCAGATGCATAAGAGCCCACCGACAAAGTACCCCAACATCACTCAGCAACAATGGGATAAGGCGAAACGAGCTACTGAAAAGTTTCAGGTTAAGTATCCATGTCATATGTTTACATTTTTGTAAAACTCTACTTAAGGTTACATTTTTCTAAAAGTTTCAGGTTACATTTTTCTAAAAGTTTCAGGTTACATTTTTCTAAAACTCTACTTGTATCTATAATTTTCTAATTGTCTCATCTACTTACGATTTTATATGATTTGAAGAGCGTTAGCGCCAGAAATCGTGCTAACATCTCACAGAAGCGGGGGGTATATTATGGTTCTCGAGGCGGTTACAGATTGATAGAAGAAAATCTCGTAAGTAGCATCTATATATTAGATTTTTTTTAATCATAATTGGACTTGATATACATGTATACATATATTATTTTTTAGTTAACGTGTAGGTGTCAAAGGGTGTGACCGACTTGAATCGGCACGTAACTTATAAAGAAGGGCACACGCCTAAAGGATCCCAAACATGTAACGAATATGATCAGGAAGTCTTGGCGAACATAGTAAGTATTATTTTTATTAAGACGGGTTTTTAATAACTTTATTGTTCAATTCTTGTATGTCTAACTATCTATTTATTTTAGTAACAAAAATAAAATTAAGTTTATTTAATATATTATAGGAGAATGTTCTGAAGGAGGTTGCGGAAGGGAAATTCACTCCGAGTGGTCGTGACAACGTTCTTGCTAGAGTGATCGGCCGTCCTGAGCATCCAGGTCGATTGAGGGGCGTCCCATGACATGTCAGAGTCACGAAATATTATGGGACAACTAGCTCGAACAAGAAGAAGAAAAATAAGGGGAAGGCTGACATGGTACCATTTGTTATATATTGTCATTTAAAATTCACATGTTATTGTTTTAACAAAATGCTGATTCTACATTTTGGACGTGCAGGTTCAGTTATTGGCCTCCGTGATACTGAAGATGAATTCTGGAGGCAAGCCTTCCGAAGAAGAATTGAAGATGATGGAGGATGTCATTAAAAAGGGTGAGGTAGTGCAACAGATTTGTCAAGAGGCAGACACTACTACCTTGCCAATACATGCTGAGGAGACGGCTGAGAAGATGGGTGAGGTACCTACTGCTGTCGAGGTTTTAATACCTCAAGCCGATAAGGTAAATATGAATTTTTTTTTCTGCATTTGTTCTTTCCAGCAGCCATGCCTTTGATTGGTGTATTTTATTAGGTAAATGAGTCGGAAAAGGGGACGCAACTTGAGGAGACGGGTGAGGTACCTAATGCTGCTGAGGTTTTGATACCTCAAGCCGATAAGGTAAATACGACTTAACCATTTTGACCCTCTGCATTTGTTCTTTCCAGCAGCCATGCCTTTGATTGGTTAATTAATTTTATAAGGTAAATAACTCTGAAAAGGGGACGCAACTTGAGGAGCCGGCTGAGAAGACGGGGGACAATAATGAGGTATGTAGAATATAAGAAGTTAGTATATGCTGTCAGTGCTAAATCTGGTCTGGACATGTTCAAGTATAATAGCCTACCCACCAACAATAAATACTTGTAACTAACTTTACATTATATACTCAATATAGATCATTTATGATATCTATTATATTTTGGTATTTAGTAAATAATGTGTATTTTTCAGGCCACAAAAAAGCGGGTAGTTGTTCTTCTCACCGACCCTTCATCCAAGGATGTGGTTCGTGTTGCCCGGGGTTTCATATACCCAAAGCCCAATGACTCAGCGGAAACCATCTTGGTTCATGGCGTACCACTCTTGCCGAAGCATGCAAAAGTGGGGATAGTGGAGGTCGCGAAGGGCTATGAAACCCGTAAACTGCCCGTCCCAGTCCGCGACGAACTTCAAATTCTGGCAGATGCGGTTAACGGTTTTGTCCAATGGCCTGAAAGCCACATTTTCCTGGCTCGTGATCGTAAAATTCAACAGAATGTAGCCGGGGTTAGAAAAATACATCTAATTTAACCCGCCTTTTGTCTTTGTTCATCACCTTCATAAATAGTGAAAATTATATGTTTTATTTTTGTTTTGTAGGTAACAAAAAACATGGATAAGTCTAACTCGATAGACAATAATCTTTCTACTACCTCGTCAATACAACAACTTGATGAGGTATTTAATCAACTCTCTTTATATTTTAAGTTCTACGATCGCCTCATCATTGAAAGAGCAACTTAATTTAGTTAGCCACATGTAGGTTGTGAAAGGTAGCACACCGCATCATTTCCCCAAGCTGAAAGAGGTCAGGAGTCTATCCCGTACTAAATATCATGGGAACGTTTACATGGAAAAAGTACGAACGGTGGCGATGTTGGAGCTTTATAAGGAGGCTGAGAGACGCATAGCAAGCGAGCAATTAATAGTTATTCCGCTCGAGAATGATATTGTAGGGGTAGAACGCCAAGCAATGCTGGATTGGGAAACGCTAGCCGTTTGGGCTGGCCTTGACGAGATTGATGTCCAACACCCATATGTTTGGATGAAGTAAGTTTCTTAATAAATTAAATCATGCAGTATTCTAATATTCTGACTAAGATATAGTGTTTTTAATATCGGAATTAAAACCGTCATGTAGGTACTTGAATTCGGTTGTGATCCCCGAGACCAATAATCCACTTGCTCAATACGGATTCATGTGCCCAAATGTTTTATCTATGCATATCGGGATGTTTTCGTATGAAGAACGTGTAGATTATATTGCTGGGGAATTGGCGAAAAACAATAAGCTCATTTTTGCCCCTTATAATGAAGTCGGGTAATATATAATTAATATTAAGATTCCAAATACTATTGCATTTTTATATGTTTGGTTATGATGCATGTTGTGCTTGTTAATAATGATGTGTCTCTCGATCTAGGAGACATTGGGTGCTAGCAGCGATTAATCCGACCAAGAAGAAAGTATTTTGGTTGGACTCTTTGCATAGACAACCATCCGAGACCTTTAAGAAGTTGATTATTAAGTAAGTTTATAATACTGTGATGATGATTTGGCACATAATATTAAGTTTCATTTATTATTATTAAGTAAGTTTTCATAACTTTCGGCCTCTTTCCTTTTTTAAAGGGCCTTTGAGAAGAAAAGAGCAACCGGCGATCAACCGACAGAATATTCTGATGATGGCCCTACTTTTATTACGATAACAGGGGTACGTACGCGCAAATACAATATATACCTTAATAATTAAGTGCATTAAACTAATTACGCATAGACATCTGTCTTTTTTAATTACGCATTAAACTAATTGGTAATTGCCTTCTCGTCTCTTCGTTTATTATGTAATAATAGGTCCCTAAACAGCCGGATAGCATCCAATGTGGATACTACGTTTGTCGTTTCATGTTGGAGATTATTAGGCGAAGATATATCAGCATTCCAGAAAGAGTTAGTAGTTTAATGTAGCTATTATTTACTTTTTTTTCATTAGAGCTGATCATATCTTTTCTGCTATATATATATGATCGATGTTGCTAATTATGTATGATATGCCTATACTGTTGTTACCCTACTGATCGATGTCTTTTATTTGTTTTATCCGCAGTATTTAATCAACACGCCACATGTCCCTGAGTACACTAAGCACAATATAGACGAGGTAAAGGACTTGTGGGGCAAATACGTCCTTGAACATTATGTTAAGAAAGAATAAATGAAACTTAGATTATTTTGGAAGCAGATAGGGAACTTTAATTTGTAGAAGTCATTAATTAGAGCAAGTTGTAAGTATGAATTGCTCTGAAAGAGATCAATTTGGTTGTATATATCATTTTGCTGCTGCTGTACATGAATTTCTCTGATTTATATATAGATATATCATTTTGCTGCTTCTGAAATTGGTTTATGCGTGCTGCTGCTACTGCTGCTGATTTATGCAGGATATTCACTGGTGGCAGGGGAACAAATTACATTTTTTTCAAAAACAATAATAAAAATAATAACAACGGTTTTTCAAAATTCGTTAAAAGCGTTGTAACATATTTCCCACCAAAGCTTATCATACCTTTAACAACGGTGTATTCTAAAATACCTGTTGTTATTAAAACTTTCCACAACGGCTTCTTTATTATACTCCGTTGTAATTAACTATATTCACAACGGCTTTAAAAAACAATAGCGTTGTTATAATATTTCCCACCAAAACTAATCTTACCTTTAACAACGGTTTCATTTAATAGAACCGTTCTCGTATCTTTCCCACCATAATTATTCACACGTTTTAACAACAGTTATCTAGTAATAACAACGACTTTGTACCGTTGTTAATGTGACAACCCTCGCGAATGCGGAATAATAAATCAAACAAGCATGTGAATTATAATGCGGAAATAGGTAGTTTTTAAAAACTTTTATACATGCATGTTAAATAAGACGAGGTGTGTCAAAACATTACAAACTAAGTACGGAATATA